>SNQJ01S0289540.1:0-10820 GCA_010110895.2 Picea sitchensis | reverse complement strand
AAACGACGGAGCTTTTACGGGATTTGGTCAAATCCTGTAATTTCTGCTAAATTTCCAATTTTAATGCAAAAATTTAGAAAATTAAATTCTGAAGTTAAAGGATGACAAATATACCTTGGATAGGCTGTTTTATGGGAAATGTGGAATAAAATGAAGGAAAAATTTGCAAATAAAGAGGCAAAAGTATGGTTTATGGAAGCACAAAAATGGACTCAACAATGTACACATACCATTTTAGATAAATAAAACAAATTGTGATTAAAGCAAAATTGACATACCAAAATTGTTGAAGTTTCATCTTCCAAAATCCATGTGCTCATTTTCTACCGATAATTTAAACATCACTGTAACAATAAAAAGAAAAACCAATAACACATATTAGAATATACTTTATTAGAAAATATTTTAAAGATATTTAACTTTATTAAATAACCATGAGAAATAATAACATACCCAAGCAAATCATCAATATTAAAATAACCATGTGAGAAAGAATAACATAGCCAACCAGAGTTCCACTGATCTAAGATTCAACAGTTTAATCTTCCAAAATCCATGTGCTCCTTTTCTACCAATAATTTAAACATCATTGTAACAATAAAAAGAAAAAACAATAACACATACTATCATATACTTTATTAGCAAATATTTTAAAGATATTTAACTTTATTAAATAAAAGTGACAAAGAATAACATACCCAAGCATATCATCAAAATTAACATAACCATGTGAGCAAGAATAACATACCCAACCGAAGTTCCACAGATCTAAGATTATTGCTCTCTCTAAATATTATCTCTTCCAAGATTATTAATCCATTCTTTGCATAAATCTTTAATTTTCTTTTATAACCAAATGTTTTTTCAACATTGCCTACATGATCTAAACAAAGTAAGATCATATCTAGCAAATTTTTAAAGAGAAAAATTGTGTGCTTGTAAATTCTCTTGTGTACATGCAAAAAGTTCACAAATCTCCATATTAAGCCATTCTTCAAGGAAAATACTTATCCATTCTTCAAGGAAAATACTTATCTCCTCTTCTGCAGTGGAATAGATGGAATAGTGGAATTCACTTCGTTGTATGCAAAAAACACATCTCCATCTTTTAGCATTCTTGGACAAGAAGGCAAGGAATGAAATCGAAGAAAATTTTGAATCTTCCATTTTTCTGATGTGGGATAGAGTTTGTTCTCAAATAATCAAATTCTCAAGTTCAAAATTGGTTGCATCATGATATAAAGATTAAACATGTATAAATAATATTATGAATAAAATCATGTAATCATATTTTTAAATCTAGAATAGTTCGGGTTGAATCATGATATAATATTAAATAAGATCGGCATCCAAGTGAATTTAGAATATTCCCTCATTTTGATGTGGGAGATCTATATTTTGTTCTCATATAATCAAATGCTAGATTTCAGAATTAGGTTTGCACCATGATCTAAACATAAATAAGATTGAATGTATCATTTTAGGCGACAATAAGATTATATAAGAGTTCTATATATTTCAAAATGATTGACCGAAGCATTGAGAAGTTATATAGACAATAATTGAGTAACCCTTCTATGAATAGGGAAGTCTTAATTAAAAAGTTGATCAAACATAAATTTGAAAAAAGTAAAAAAAAATATGCATATTCAACAAAAATAAGATTGAACACTTATATATAAAAGGCCCACCATAAAAACAAACTAAAATTCACTAATGTGAAATGTACATACATTTAATTAAGCATCATCCTGAATAGATGCAGATTTCTTAGGTATGGATGCATCCTCCTCAATCCCAATCTCCCGCACTCTCTTTTCCACATTGCCCTATAACACATTTCAAATTTTTACATTTGAAAATTAAATTTAAATGATTTTAACAAATTAAATTGTAGTTTTAAATTTTGAAACATGTAATACCTGTGATGTGCCAACCTAAATATCATCAACCATAGAAGAGGATGGCATTCCCGTGGTCAGTTGATTCATAGTCTTACCCACCATACCCTAAGACTCAATAAATTATATATTGTTTAAGACATTTTTCTTTTAAATTAATAATTTAAATGACATTGCAATTTTCATATATAACTAAATTTGTTTTCAACATGCAATGATACCTGTGAACTCCCACCCTCTTCAAACTCTTCCAACGAGAATTGGGACAAGCCTGCCCAAATAGTGGGAGACGGAATAGGAATTTGTGTTTACATTAATACAAAAAAATAAAAATCATGCATGTTGATTATTCAACAAGTTCTGAAGTTTGGACAACTAAAGTGGATATTTTTAAGCACATACCTGATTCAACCCTTGTTACACATTATTTTCTTCACCCTTATAACCGTTAATGATGCAAACCTATATGTTTCCTTCAGAGGGGTTAGTGGCCTGAATTCTTGAAGAAAGAAGGATAAGAACTTTTACTGAGAGAAGAAATTGTATTTTCCTTTGTAAAAACCCTATTAAAGAGAATTTTTGCAGGCTGCTCTATACATAGGGTGCGGAAATTCCTGATTTCCGCAGGCTGCACTATAGCTAGGGTGCGAAAATGCCTAATTTCTATAGGCTGCACTATAGCTAGAATGTAGAAATTCATGTATGTGGGAAAAACAAGCGTCTTTTTGATGCTTCTAGAAGGAGAAGCTTCTAGGGTGAGGTGGTCTCCGAACGGTTTGGATATTACTCGCTTTCATGATTTAGTGGGATCATCCTAACCTCCTCACCTTATCCTCTTCATCTTATAAAAGGAGAGGAGCTCTCATGGAGAAAGTTAGCTGGGAAGAGATTGGCTTGTTATTGAGTTTTGTAGCTTAGAGTTTTTGGAGCTTATATGTTGGCTTTGAGATTTGCTTTGTCAAGATAGATTGTGAGTAGCTATCAGATATACAGTCTCAGAATCAATGGAGTATAAGTGTGTGGGAAGCAAGGAACTATTGGAAGGAACCTGACAACCTCAAGGCATCTGGTTGTATCTTTCTTCCACATTCTTTAATACATATATACTTTTCTTTCCTCTATGAATGTTATTTGTCCATATTGTATGATTCCTTGATCACGTACATAGTTTCATATCAAATAGGTTATGTTATTATTTTCTTCGTTGGCTTGTGTTTATTTGTAGATATTTCTCCATAAGCCTCGCGACAGAGCTTGGATTGCATTGGCGAAGTCGGATCTTCGATATTTAAAAGGTATCTTCTAGATCCATTTCTCATTTGATAATCGAAATTTAAGGAAAGAATAGTGTACTGTCTTTTTTTGTTCTAGTTTCGTAGTGAAGCTAGGGGGATTGATTCGTGTCCGCACTTAACAATTATCCCGATAACAAAATTGGCGACTCCACTAGGGAACAGATTGTTTTCCTAGTTTGTCTTGATTTCTTTCTTTGATTGTCTGGGTTATGTTTTGTGAGTCACTGGGAGATCTTAATTAACTCTTTGATTGTTTAAGTTCACTGGAAAAACCTTCTTACTTTTTTATTTTTTCATTTTTACTTTGATTTTCGCACCTTGCTTTGAGGGACAAGGCGACGATATTTGATTTTCGCACCCTACCTTTTTTACCAGTGTGGAATTTCTGCATCCTAGCCATATATAGCCTGCGAAAACCTAGGATTTCCACATTGTATTGGTTCTTTGGCCTGCATAAATTAGGGATTTCCGCACTGTGTTAGTCTGATAGCCTACAGCGATAGTGAATTTTTTTTATTTTTGATGGTTTTTCCTTACCCAGATCTTGGATTTGGTTTTGGGGTGAATTATTGGGTTTGATTATGATCTATTTACAGTTTGCTTAACAGTTTTTGAGCTGCTTTTAGCCATCTTTGCTTTGTTTGATTTTGAAATATTTGGTCTCTTGCTTTGAGTGTCTTTCAGTTACAAAGATTTATTTTTCTTTAGAATTGTTTAGTGAAAGAACTTATTTTTCTTTTATTGAATAGTTTGTTTTAAAAGAGAAAATTTGTTTGGGTTGCTTTGTTTTATAGAGATTTTCTATTTCTTTTAGCTATCTTTGAAACAAAAATCTTATTTCTTTCTTTGTATTAGATTGGGAGGCATCCTTGCATTTGAAGTAGAGAAATTGCATGATTTTTGGTCTTACAGTCTATTTTGCTCATTTCTTGAGAATCTTGATATTAATGAGTTTAATAAAATTTTGGGACACTGTGCATCTGGGAATGATAATCGTTTTCTCCTTCTCGTAATATAGCTTTCATCGAAGTGAAATATTTGCATTCTCATTTCTTTGCATTGTCTAGAGTCAGTCAAAACATCATTTATTCCACGCCATTTTCCTCTTGAGTAACAACAACCTTAAAAATAAAATGCTTATAAAAATTGATTAGACATTTTTATATTTTCAGGTAGCAAACCTACATTAGATTAGTTGTAGGGCTTTGGACTAGGTGTGAAAGATAACTTTCCAAAGCTGTAAACAAACATAGAATCTTTCATTAGGGAGCGGTGAAATCTACTTGCTACATTTTGTCCTAGGAAGCCCTTCTCACACAAGGGTCAAACCTGAGGTAGCATTGAGACTGGCAGAGTTACTCACCCTGCTTTGTTGGTCTTGGTGTAGAGATTACGCGTATTATGGGGGTCACTTGAAATGTATACTTACAATGATGAGTGGAATCCTTTCAAGTTGATTTCGGGCTAGATACCCTGCCTTTGCGCGTCGATCGGACTGTCGACTATTTCCTCAGGAATCATTGTAGTAATTGGTAACCTTAGTGGCCTATGTCTTTAGTGTCTTTACACTAGGTGACTATGAAGGGACAATTCTTCACGGTACCTAGAATCGACGTTGGCCAAACTCACTCACACTCCTTGGAGGGTATACCCATGTTTATGTGTGGGAGCTTGCACCAGGGTGTAAGTCCGTTAAGCAGGTCGTCAACGTAACTTTTCCTCCCGCTCTATCTCATCCCCTTCTTACTTTGTTCTCGCGACGTTGGATTTCATCACCAACTAGTGTGCTCATTGTGAGAAGGTTTTGTTTGCTTGCTTTCTTACTAGATTTTTAGCGTGTGTTGTTTGTTTTCCCTAGTGGACTCTAGGTTGGATTTTTGTTTTTAATGGTGTTAGTTCTCGGAATGAACAATGAGGGAACCCCTTTGCCAGGGGAACCTTTTGTTTTTCCTTCTTACGAAAATATTGGTCCTCCTCACATCACTACTTTGAGCCTTCCAGGTCTCACAATTGGATTATCGATATGGTTGTTTTCCACTCAGGTAATCCCGAATGCAGCTAGTGCTTTAGTCGTAAGAATTTCACCCCAAGAGCATCAACCTCATGTTGATCCTTCACCGTCTTCACCAGTAAGATCTTCTTCACCTTCTTCACTTGCAAGGTCTTCTTCCATTTCATCTTCTTCACCGAGTGAAATCTCTCAAGCCAGTAACCCGGTGGATAAGAAGAAGAAGAAAAGGAATATTAAGAAGAAAAAAAATAAGCAAGGGTCCAAACTTCCAACCATTGTCGGACATGTTGGAAAGAAACTAGTTACTGTTAATTGTGTTGGGAGTGTTGATGATGCCAAGATCACCCAAACAACCCGTAATCCCAAGTAACCTTGCAGGCTTTGTAAGGGTAGCCATCTTCTTAAAGATTGTCCTGGTCTATCCAAGGTTATAGAAGCATGGTCTACACAACCTCACAAATCCATGTTGTCAACCTCTGAACAACATGTTGGTGACCTCCTGTCAACTAGTCACGATACAGTTGGGAAAAACAAAAGTAGAGTCAAGTTCATGTGCATGATATGCAAAGGGATTCATCTAACTCACCTTTTCCCTCATATGGACGAAGCCTCGAAATTACTGGAAGACATGACTATTTCACAGCCCCAACTTCCAGTTGCTTACCGCAATCTTACTCTCGACCCACCTGTAGTTGATGGAATGATCGATCTGGCCCCTTCATCAGTCATTCTGGTTGATCATGTAGTCAATATGGTCACGTCCTTAGTTGAACCAGTTCACAAAGTGGTTGATCCGATCCCATCCTCGGTCAATCCCACTCTCCCGCCAGAGAGTGAAACCCAAGCGGTCAATCTGTCTCCACCTGTTGACCCCATTCTCCCCTTGGAGAATGAAACCCAAGTACTCGATTTGATGTCAATATCAGTCGATCCTACTCTCCCTCTAGAGAGTAAACCTGATACTGCCCATGTTTTTCTCGTTGATATAGAATCTACCGTGACAGGGGGCATTCCTCCTTCTCTCGTGGAACCCCCTCCAAGTAAAGAGGCCATCATTTTTTATTGGGGTGTGCTAACTGGACTTCGTCTCCCCTCTCACATTCCTTTCTAGATTACAGTACAGGTTTGTGGTCAGGATTGTCCTCACACGCTGATAGATGAAGGTGCGTTCGTTAGTATTTTGTCCTCTTTTGCTTGGCAGGCTTTGGGTTGTCCTTAGCTTGCGTCTGTTACGCAGAATATCTTAGCTTTTAACAGAAGAACCAGCCAACCTTTAGGGACCCTTCCTCGGTTTCCTATAACTTTGGGTGGGAAAACTGTCTTTATTGATGTTATGGTAGTCCAAGACCCCTTGGATTTTGCTTTACTCCTTGGGCGGTATTATGTCTATGCCATGAAATTTATTGTGTCCACTCTTTTTCATGTGATATCTTTCCCTCACGATGGAAGAATTGTGACTCTTGATCAACTTTCATTCATCGATCCTGACTGGATGACCTCCCTGAATGGTTCTTATATGCAGACGGTATCGCCCTTGCCACAGGTCAATTATGTGGCATTGTCTCCCATGCCTTCAGCTACTGATGAAGATGAGCCTCTTATTGTACGCTCAATATATTATGACTTAGATCTGATAGTTGACATGGTGATCTCTTTGGTAGGGCTATTGGAGCCTGACCTCCTTACCCCTATCACGACCCTCAACATGTGTTCCTTCCAGAGTGTGTTTCTTCCATCAAATGAAGATATATTGGAGGCCATGACCGAGTTTTGTCCCTTGACATGGTGTCCTTCCAGAGAACTATCCTCCCGGAAGTCATGATCAAGAAACCGACCTTGAGCATGTTTTTCTGATTTCAATCTCATTAAAAAATGAAACCAGCCTTGAGCATAATTTTATGATTTCAAGCTCGTTAAAAAATGGAACTAGTTACAAGGATAGTTTTTGCGTCTCTATGGAAACCTCGTTAAAAAATGAAACAAAGGTTAAAAGAATAGTTCCTATTTCTGTGTTAAGCTCGTTAAAAAATGAAACAGAGGTCTGGGGATTGAACCTGGATTCACGAGCATAGTTCATATTCCTGTGTCAAGCTCGTTAAAAAATGAAATAGTTTTCCCCGTCTTCGATTGAGTCAAGTACTTCTTTATGTCTAGTATTTGAAGCTGCATTTGATTCTCCTTTGCAGTTGGACGAAACGAAGCTTGGGGGGCATTGCTTCTAGCCTCTAGACTTCATGTTGAAGTTATTCCACTAGTTTCTTAAGTTGGGGGCTAAATACTAACCATCCCTGTGTTATGTGTTGGGAAGCCCAAGCATAGTTTTCTATGGTTCAAGCTTGTGAAAAATGAAACCACCTACCTCAAGCATAGTTTCCTCTGGTTCCAGCTTGTGTAAAAATGAAACCAAGTCCAAGCATAGTTTTGGCTAGTTTTAATCTTGTGTAAAAATAAAATCTATCCCAAGCATATTTTTGTTTTGTTTTAAGCTTGTGCAAAAATGAAAACAATCCTGAGCTTAGTCTTTGTCCTTTCTCGTGCTCGTAAATACGTGAGAATGTAACTGAGTACACTTTTATCACTTTTTCAGACTCGTAAAGGTTATACGAAAAAGGAACCCCCTGGAGTTCCCTTTAAGCTCTTTTCAGACTCTCTAAACATGAAAAGATTGTCGAGCGATCTTGTTATTTTCACGCTCGTTAAAGTATTAGAAAACACGTCTGTTGAGCGATATTTTATCTCTTTTTCGGTCTCTTCAGACTAACTTACGAAAAAGGAACTGACAGAGTTCTCTTTAAGTGTTTTTCAGACTCTCTAAACATGAAAAACCCTTGAGTTTTCATTCTTTGGACTCGTAAAACAAACATTGAAAGTTCCGTATGGGACCGAACCACTCCTTCCTAGGGTTCGTTAAATATACTCCGAAGGACTCATCCTAAGGATGAGCTTATATAAACAAGAACATGTTATCCTCCTTAAGATTGTGTAAAAATAAAGACGTACTCGCCAGAAATGGTGAGGGGAGAATTTGGAAAGAAATGTATCTAAGCATGTATTCTATGGAAGATTCACTTTTGAACATGACACCCTTTCACTTGCTTTGTGTCTAGGTTGGGAAAATCCACTTGTCTCTTGATCATACTCCTTTATAAGATTACAATTTTGGTCTGTGATCCCTGTTGTTGAGTCAGTGTTTCCAAGACAGTTGTCATGTCGTCAATATGCTCAAAGAGAAGTTCAACCCATAAATCCTTCTATAGCATCGGTCATTGCTGCAGTCCTTAAGCCTTCTATTGCGTCGATCATTTTTGCAGTCCGTAAGCCTTCTATTGCGTCGGCCATCCTTGAGTCAGTCTTAAATCACTTGTTACTCTTATCTACTTCAAATCTTGTTAATCGTTTCGTGTCATTGATGGGGGATACATTAAGGCCCTCATGTGACGAGTCTTTTCCTGTCGACTTCAACTCATTATCCAGGAATTAGACTTAGAAACTAATTGGTACCTTGGAACTTGCATGCCTCAATGGAAGGTTTCCTCACTTTCAACAATGGGTTTTCATTATTGACCCTTGATCAGGAGATTCCGTCAAGTGTTCGACTTCAGCTCATTAATTCGCATTCATTGGATTGTACTAGTGTACCTTGGGAGTCATTGACATTAATGGTGATTTCCCTCACACTTGTTAACGGTATTCACTAATGGACGGTAATCAAGTGGTTTCTACCATGTTCAACTTCATCACATGTATTCACATGGTTAGACTCGTACTATAGAGTGGTGGAGATGAAGACCCTGGATCTTTTCTAACAGATTCAGGTTGCGTTGGAGTATATTCAATTTGTATTGTTGCATAGATCCACATTGTATGTCCCGTGGATATGTTCAAATTTGATTCTTTAACACATAGATCCACAATGTATTTTTGGTGGCTATGTTTAGATTTGAGTCATACTGGCATGGATACACAGTGTATGTTTGGTGGCCATGACCTGTCTTACTTGACATGGATATTTGCATGTTGGCATGTATGCTTTGAGTCATTTGTATTCTGAGTATGGGAATCCCTACCTAAGTGATGTTATATTATTGTACTATATTTTCTTGTTTGTTGGCAGGTTTCCGACCGACGTGTTCCTTATTCCCTACACACACTCGACAAAGTATTTCAACTATCACTCTGTTCTAACTTCATACTTTGGGGGGCTCTTTGTTACACATTATTTTCATCACCCTTATGAATGTTAATGATGTAAACCTATATGTTGTCTTCAGAAGGGTTAGTGGCCTAAATTCCTGAAGAAATAAGGGAGAAGAATTTTTACTGAGAAGAGAAGTTGTGTTTTCCTTTGTAAAAACCTTATTAAAAAGAATTTTCGCAGGCTATTCTATACATAGGGTGCGGAAATTCCTGATTTCTACAGTTTTTACTAAAGCTAGGTTGCGGATTTTCTGCGGGCTGCACTATAGCTAGGGTGTGGAAATTCCTGATTTCTACAGGTTGCACTATAGCTAGGATGTGAAAATTCCTGTACGTGGGAAAAACGAGTGTCTTCTCGATGCTTCTAGAAGGAGAATATTCTATGGTGATGTGGCCTCCGAACGGTTTGGATCTTACTCACTTTCATGATTTAGTGGGATCATCCTAACCTCCTCACCTTATTCTCTTCAACTTATAAAAGGAGAGGAGCTCTCAGGGAGAAAGTTAGTTGGGAAGAGATTGGCTTGTTATTGAGTTTTGTAGCTTGGATTTTTTGGAGTTTGTATGTTGGTTTTGAGCTTTTCTTTGTCAAGATAGATTGTGAGTAGCTATCATATCTACAGTCTCAGAATCCGTGGAGTAGAAGTGTGTGGGAAGAAAGGAACTGTTGGAAGGAACCTGACAACATCAAGGCATCTGGTTGTATCTTTCTTCCACATTCTTTAATACATATATACTTTTCTTTCCTATATGAATGTTATTTGTCCATATTGTATGATTCCTTGATCACATGCATAGTTTCATATCAAATAGGATCTGTTATTCTTGTCTTCGTTGGCTTGTGTTTATTTGCATATATTTCTCCATAAGCCTCGCGACGGAGCTTGGATTGGATTGGCGAAGTCAGATCTTCGATATTTAAAAGGTATTTTCTAGATCCATTTCTCATTTGATAATTGAAATCTAAGGAAAGAGTAGTGTACTGTCTTGTTTTGTTCTAGTTTCGTAGTGAAGCTAGGGGGATTGATTCGTGTCTGCACTTAACAATTAGCCCAATAACAACCCTTTCAAATTTAAGCTTAATGAGTCAATTCCCCTATTTACTGAAGATTCATTTAACAAATGACCAAACTGCAATGAATGACGATAACAACCCAATTATTTTTAAAAATACAATGATATGTATCTATGTAATAGATAACCCGGTATGCAATTACATAATAATGTATAAAATATAAATAATCGATAAAAGATGATGATTACAATTGAGAATGAGGGCTTGATTATATACCCACACAGGGGTGCCCTTTCACCACTAGACATGTCTTTTGGAGAACATGTCCTTTCATTATTAATAATTACTATTACTAACTATTTACTAATTAATTATTTTGTTATGAACATCTATTTATATGT
>SNQJ01S0289538.1:0-10820 GCA_010110895.2 Picea sitchensis | reverse complement strand
TATTTGGTAAACTAATACAATATTATCTTATCTTAGCCATAGAAAATTAGAAAATTTAATTGTATGAAAGATTTCAATCTATTACAAATGCAATGAATTCATTCACTTTTTTTTTGTTATAGTTGAACTATGAATTAGATGAACTAATACAATTATTCATGTGAGCACAATTAATGATATAGAATACCTATAATAAAGGATGATGATTCTATAAAGAATAATCATTATTATAAAATATATTCATTTTAAAAAGAATAATCGTCAAATAAGGATGATGATGTTAATACAAAGAATAAACATTACTATCTATCTTTAGTTAATTCTTATTAGAATATTGCCACAATACTTCACATTGAATATATTTATTGTTATGAACCTTAGCATACAAGTAAACGAAGAGTGAAGAGTCCAAGTTTTTTCCTCTCTCCCTTGTCATTTCCCTAACTTCTCTGAGTGACTCTTGATACTAGATGTACTCATAACCATTAGACTTTCTGTAGACTTGCTGGTAAGGACCGGTCTCCCCTACTGACGTATCTCTTGTTGCCCCCATTGTTCATCCCTTTCTGTTTATTTTCTTTCGAAGTTGCTCTGGGAGACGATGGATTCGTTTCTGGCTGTTGAGAGCCCGGGAGACCCTTGGGACCACCCAGATATGATGGCCTCGATAGACGACCTCTGCACTACTCATTTCTGCTTAAATAAGCGTGCCGACGCACCCCCTTTGTCGAACTCCTGTCCCTTTCTCCCACCCCACTCTGCAAATCTGACCCATCTGTCGTTTACTCCACAGACTGACATTCCTTCAAAACCCCTTTGTAAAGAGACTCCTACTATCTTACATACCCTCCCGAAGCAAGGACCTGAAGGTATTTCATAGTGTGAAACAAGACTCCGAGAGAGCTTTTCCCAACCAGGGAATAATTTTTTTGAGGATTCACCCACTTTTAAAAAACCTAGCTTTCGTAAACGCACACAAAAGATTTGGAAACCCAAGAGAAGACATCCCAAGCTCATACTTGGAATGGATATCGGACTTCCTAAAGCCTGCAACTTAGCCCTGTTTGCATTAGTAGGACATCTAGCCTATAAAGATTTTTGTAAATAGAAACTAGAAGATTGGATTGCCAGCACCTGGAAACCAATACTTGGCTACCTCCCTAAATATCATCTGCTACAACATGGATGGCTTGGCTTTATTTTCAAGTCTCCAGAAGATGCTTCTTTGATCCTGGGAAGTTTCTGGCCCATTGATGGAGGTAGTCTCATGTTAAAACGCTGGAGACTTGGTTTTAACCCCTCCACTGAATTCTTTAGCCTTTGGCATCTCTGGGTTCTCCTCCCAGGACTCCCTCTGCAACTTTGGAATCAGAAAGCCCTCGAATGCATTGGTGCATCTTTAGGACGCTTCCTAAAAGTGGATTCAAACCTGCTAGAGGCTGTGGACAGAAGAATAGCAAATATTTACGTCGAAATAGATATACAAGCGGGACTTTCAAAGATCCTGGAGATTGACTGGCGCAACCATCTTCATTCTCAGAGATTAGACTATCTTGGCATTATGTTCCGCTGCTCAATCTGCCGCAGAACTGGAAATTTGCGAAGAGATTGCTCAAGGTTTCCCCCTCCTGAAGTGATCCTAGATCCAGCTGAAGAGACAATATTTAACGACTACATTTCATCTCCAAATCAACCTGCTAAGACCTCCTTCTCACAAAGAAATGACTCTTCTTCGGATGACTCTTTACTTGCTAAGCTACAACTTCTCTATCCATATCTCTACAATACCCTCTTGGCCTCTAACAGACTCTTCATTATTGAGAAGACAGACACCATTTTTCCTCCAGAGCACTCGTCTTCTTTACCATACCATGTTACACCTATACATACTACTATCCAGCCTATAGCTCCTGAGCCTTCCACTTCTATACCCGTCACTACGCTCCCAATAACTTATCCTGCAAGGGCCACTGAGACCGATTCTTTCTCAGCTTCAGATGTTGCACAAGACCCTATCCCCTTTGCTGGCCATACTGAACCATCCCAGTCGGAAACCCAACTTGATGCCTTGATACAGGATTCCTTCCATGTTCCCTCACTTCCTTTTGACTCCATCCCTATTCACACCTATCTAGGGAAAAATCTTGTCCAATCTTCCGGTAGTCACTGGGATCGACCCTCATCATCAGGTGTTAATACTACTCTAGTGCTAGATCCTACCTGGTCAAGAGGTGTTTGATTGGAGGTCTCTCCTTTAAAAACTCGTAGTGCACGAAAGAAGACATTGACTGGATTGTTGTCTGCAGTTTCTACCATTCCTGTTCCATCACAAGGGGCGCTTAGAGGTTTAAAAGCCCTTGCTAGAGGGAAATCATGATCCTTTTATCCTGCAATATCAGAGGGGTTGGAGGACCCCTGAAACAAGCCTCCTTCTGAAGTCTTCTGGATCAGACACATCCGACAATCATCTTCCTTGAGGAAACTATGGTGGCCGCATCAGTGGCCAGGGATTTCTTGCAACATTTTCGTCCGAGCTGGCTGACCTGCGTAGCTAGTTCTGTGGGTACTTCGGGAGGCCTGTTGGTCTCTTGGGACCCTGCTTTTTTCAATCTTTCCCCGATGCTCAGCCCGGGAGGAATCTTTCTTCTCGGGTTTAGCCTTGATCTAAACATACCTATCAATTTGCTTAATGTTTACGGCCCATGATCTGATCGTAAAGTTTTCTGGCAGTGACTTGATGGACAGGGCTTACTAGCGGCAGAGAACCTCATTCTCGTTGGTGACCTCAATTTAATTACCATACCATATGATATGTGGGGAGACAAGGCATCGCCCGATCCTCTCTCAAGATTTTTCAATCAGTTATTCTTCAAAAATGCCTTGGTTGACTTGATACCGCCGGAACTCCTACCGACTTGGAGAAACGGTCGACATGGGACTGCTAGTATATCAAAAAGACTTGATCGTTTCCTAGTTGCAGAGAATCTTCCTTTACCTTCCTTCAGAAGCCGCTCATGGGTTAATCTACCATACCTGTCTGATCATTCTCCGATCTGTTTACAATTAGGGGAAAGTCGTGTTGGCGTGGGTCATCCCTTCAAATTCAATCCACTTTGGCTGAAGGAAGCATCGTTTTCAAACCTGGTTACTTCGGTTTGGAAGGACGATTCTCTCATTCTGCCTGGAGATCCCCAAGGAAATTTGTTCAGAAAGCTCTCCACTTTAAAAAACCGCTCTATTCTTTGGCTAAAAGATAAAAAGGACCGGGAAAAAGTTAAGCTTAACAACACTGAACATGAGCTGGAGATTCTTCAAAGACAAAAGCTACAAAATTCTAGCAGCGAATATATAGATTACAAGATTCGTTGTCTAAAGGAAGTCAGAAACAAACATCTTCGAGATGAAGAGGAAAGATGGCGACTGAAAAGCAGAATGCTTTGGTTGGCTAGAGGAGATAAAAATACTCGTTTCTTCCATCGTATAGCCTTCTTCCGTCAGTCAAAAAAGCATCTCTGGGAGATCGAAGATGAATCCGTAATTCTTCATCACACACAGGCAGACATAAAATCAGTGGCATACTCTCATTTCAAAACTTTTTTTCAAGCATCTCCAGCCCCGTCTCTAGCAGCACAGACAACAATAGCCAGCCTCTTTACAAGGATAGTATCACCCGAGGAGGATCTTTTGTTAGAATCCCCCTGTACAAAGGAAGAACTATTTGATGTAATCAAAAGTTTTAAGAAGGGAAAAAGCCCTGGTCCCGATGGTTGGTCGGTCGAGCTTTTCCTTAATTTTTTCGACCTTATGGGCCAGGAAATTATAGATGTCTTTGAAGACTCGAGAAGAAGAGGGAAAGTAAGTTCTCAACTAAATAAAACATTTGTTGTATTGATTCCTAAATCTAATTTTCCCAGACATTTCAAAGATTTCCGCCCTATTTCTCTCTACAACCTCTGTTACAAAATTATATCAAAAATCATTGCCAGAAGACTTTGGCCCTATCTCTCTCGGGCTCTATCTGAAGAATAGCTCAGTTTCCTACAAGGAAGATAGATTCTCGATTCCATTAGCGTTGCACAAGAATGCATTCACAGCATTAAGACAAAGAAGCTGAAAGCCATCCTTCTAAAGCTGGACCTAAAAAAGGCTTTCAATTTCATAAATTGGAGCTTTCTATACCTCATCCTTATACAGAGTGGTTTTGATTCTATTACTACAAATTGGATAATGGGTTGTATCTCTTCGGCAACTGTTGTGATTCTCATAAATGGTGAAGCCACAAAGACCTTTCACAGTGAGAGAGGCCTCAGACAGGGTTGCTCACTCTCCCCTCTCCTCTTCATCTTGATCCTGGAAGGTCTCAGCATTCTACTCAAATCCAAACAAAAATATGGACACTTGAAAGGAGTTAAAGTTGCTGGACTGACTCATATCCTCCACATTCTATTTGCTGATGACGTGTTGATTTTGACTAATGCTAACTCTACTGAATGGTCTATCATTCATTCTATCCTTGCTTCCTTTTGTGATGTTTCAGGACTTCAAATCAATACCACTAAATCAGTCTTCTTGGTCTCGAGCGCACAGGACACTTTGAATCTTGAGTTAAAAGAGCTTTTTGGAATTGGCTTCCTCGACTTAGCGGAGGGTTTTTCCTATTTAGGATATTTCTTAAAGTCTTCCAGGTACTCTAAAAAAGATTGGACGTGGCTTATTGACAAATTTGAGGGCAGAATTTACAACTGGCAGCACAGATTTCTCTCCATGGGAGGTAGGTATACTCTGATTAAAGCGGTTCTGGAAAGCCTTCCAGTTTATTGGATGGCTTTAGCCCACATCCCTACCTCCATTTTGAATATGCTCTGTCATCTTATCTTTTCATTCCTTTGGACTGGCACTAAGAAGAAGAAAGGCTATCATCTTAGCAAAAGGGAGGACTTAGCAAAACCCAAGGTGATGGGAGGTTGGGGCCTCAAAAACCTGCCACTCTTTCACAAGGCGCTATCAGCAAACACCTTTTGGAGATTATTGACGAAACCGAGACTTTGGAGCTATGTTATCAAATAAAAATATCTCCACCAACTTCCGCTCCATATTTGGATCAGATTTGTTGAGGTGCGCCAGTAAAATGGGTCACAAACTTGGAAAAATATCTCTTCCACTCTTCCGATAATTTTAAATTGGCTTTCATGGATTCCTAGAGATGGTAGATTGATTGAGGTGGGTAGCAACTACGTTCTGGGTTTGGGCCGGAAAGCCATGCTTTCACCATCCCTCTGTGCACAACTCTATGAAAAGAGCCGTATCTAGCTTCATCAATTCTATTGCCCGTCCAAAGGAGGCCCGCTAGGCGATTCACAGCTGAAAGGAACAGATCTCTAGCTGGATCCAGACTCCACGGTTGAATGGAATAGCTACACTCAACTTCTCATTGAATCTGGCATGAGATTACACCAAAAACCAGACACTCTCATCTGGACGGGGGGTAACGGTTCTGGCCAGATCAGTGCTAAGAATGTATACCAAGCATTGGCTTCTCATTTCTGGAAACCTTTAAATTCCAACTGTAGACAGAGGATTTGGAGAGATGAATGCCCCATAAAACTTAAACTGTTCGCTTGGCTCCTTCTGGAGAACGAATTATTGTTCTGGGATAATTTACAAGCCCGCGGATGGGTGGGCCCGAATCCCTGTCCTCTTTGCAAGTGTAACAACGAATCTACTCAACATGTTTTTATCCACTGCCCATTCACCCGAGAGATCTGGTCGCACCTTGCATCGGTTTTAAATTTCTCCATGCATTGGACAGGAATCAATGTTCTGGCATGCTTCCAAAACTGGTGCTCAAACAACAGCACGCTCTCATTGCTTCTGATCCACCTGTGCTGGCAAGTCTGGAAGACTAGAAATGCAGCGATTTTTAATGAGAAGATGCCATCTATCCATTCTGTGTCAACCCTCTTGCTGGCTGAGGTGAAAAAATCTGGCAAGTACTTGAAGACTAAGCCATCTCTCTGGCAATCGTTTTCCATTCCTATCGATAGGGCGGTGGCCTGGTTCGACGGGGCCTCTCAACAAGGAGGTACACTTTGTGGAGCTGGGGGGAAAATTTCTCTAAACCCCCACACTTGTATCCACTGGACTTTGAATTGCAGTCAAGGATCTAACACAAAGGATGAACTTTTAGGGGCTTGGGCATCACTAGTTCTGGATAGCCATCACATCGACATTTTGTTACTCCTTGGAGACTCTAAGAATACTATCGACTGGCTGAGTGGTCGCGCTGACTTCCAGGTGGCAGCACTTGATTACTGGAAAGAAAGTATGAAAGATGCTACTCATCTTTTTAGAAATCTCACCTTCAAGCACATTTTTAGAGAGGAAAACAACGAGGTGGACTCCCTCTCTAAAAAATCTTTGCTCCTCCCATCGAGCCAAATTTGTTTTACAAGTTGGGAGGATGGCAATGAAGGACAAGCCTATAAGATTAAGATTTGATTTGATGCTTCATATCTGATTGTTGTGCTTAGATGGTTTTTTTCGTCTTGATTGTAGGGATTGATGGATTGATCTAAGTATTGTGAAGTTCCACCGTGTTTTGCGGTTGTTAGAGAAGATGGATTTTGTAAAATTTTATATCCTTATGAATATAAAGAGCACTTTTTCTCGTGGAAAAAGTAAACAAAGAGTGGTAGAAATTGATATAAATTATAAAACTAAATTAAACAAAAGCTAAGAACACTAAAGTCGATAATACATAAGTTCTAATGACCTATCTAAACTAAAATTTCCTTTTTAGATTATGTTCAAGGGATAAATTATTCTAGTTTGTTCGCCCTTACCATCCTCCACTTAAAGGATTCCTTTATATAACGAGAAACAACTTAGAATATTTTAAGACCTAAAAGTGTTTAATTAAAGTTCGTTCAACGTCATCACAATAACTGTAAGGTTTCAAAGTTCTTAAAGATTGTTCATCTTATGTTTATTGACGATGTCCTCTTAATGACAAAGCCTGATCTCTCGGAGTGGTTAGTGATTCTGAACTTGTTTCAGACTTTTTGTTCTGCTTCAGGTCTGTACATCAATTATTCAAAATCTACAGTCCATTTTTGGGGACTTAATGAAGCCGATCTCCCTCCCCTTAAAGACTCCATCCCCTATTCCTTTTCTAATTTGATTAAAGGTTTTAGATACGTTGGTTACCAGATGAAACCTGGAGCTTCCTCTTCTGAAGACTGGCGTTGGCTTGTGGCAATATTTGAAAGGAAAATTGGTTTTTGGTGTAACAAGTGGCTGTCACTAGGCGAGCATTATAACCTAGTCAAATCCGTGCTGGAAAGCCTCCCTGTCTTCTGGATGACATTGCAGCAGATCCCTAGTAAGATCATAAACATTCTTCGTGGGCTTTCTTTCAATTTCCTATGGAGTGGTCAAGCTGGTAAGCACTGTTTCCATCTATGCAGCTGGGAATTATTTTCAAAACCTTTTAAGGCAGGGGGTTGGGGGCTTAAGAATCTTACCACCTTCAACACGACCCTTTTGGAAAGTTCTTTTTGGAGAGAACTCACGCATAACAACATCTGGCACTGAATTATAATGGACAAATATCTTGGATCTTTGCCTCTTCTCACCCGGTTACAAAAGTCATTTCTTCTATAGAAGCGGGCATCTTCATTTTGGAAGGGTCTGACCTCTTCCTCTTCGGTGATCCTTCATTGGCTCTAATGGAAGCCAGGATTGGGCAGTGATATTTTGATTTCCAGGGACAAAATCCTCAGGCTGGAGGAACAATCGATTCTCTCATCTAATCTGAGATCACATCTTTTCTCCTCTAATTTTTTGTGTTTGGCGCAGGTGAGAAGTTTGATCTGCATCCTCCCTCTTCCGGAGAACTGGCTGGGTAGTGGTGAATTGAACTTAAGTGGAAAGAATGCCACCGACTGGGACTCCTTTATGGTCTCTCTTAGAAGCGCTAACATATCTCTCAACGATGAGCTAGACTCTCTACTTTGGGCTGGAGGAGATGCCACAGGTTTCATCATTGTAAAAAATCTATACACTTCCCTCCTTCAACTGCTGGACCTCAGCGTGGACAAATCTTGGTTACATCGACTGTGGAAGTGGTCGATTCCACTCAAATACAATTTTTTCATCTGGCTCTCTGCAAAAGAGAAGGTCCTCACCTGGGAGATGCTCCGGAAGAAAGGCTAGGAAGGCCCTGGGATCTGCCTTTTCTGCAACCCCTCCTCTGAAGACATTCACCACATCCTTATTCATTGTGTTTTTACGAAGGCTGTTTGGCATCAACTGTTTCTGCATTTTTCTCTAAATTTACTTTGGAACAACTCCACCATATCAGAATGCTTCAATGTGTGGTCCACTGAAAAATCCGCTCCAGTTTGTTTGCCTGTCCAGGCCTGCTGGCAGATTTGGATCGAAAGGAATAAATTTTTTTTTTATGATCATCCTCCCTCCCTTCTTGTTGTAGTTCACAGAATTTTGGCTTCCTTCTCCTGGCAACCATCTACTATTAAATCCTTCCCTTTTAAATCTTGTGAGTTTAAGCTGGCCAAACGCTACACTTTAGCATGTTTTGACGGTGCAACCCAGTCAAATGGCTCATGTTGTGGTGCTGGAGGCATTTTCAAGACTCATTCATCAAGGATCACAAAGTGGTTCATCAATTGTGGAGCGTGTACTAATACTAAAGCTGAACTTATGGGTTTATGGGGTTCTCTCACTCTGGCATCTTTATGGTCAATCAACCACTTCCAAGTCCTTTCTGACTCGAAAGTTTTTATTGACTGGATAAATCATAATAGTAAGCTTCATTCAGTCAGTATTGAGTGTTGGAAGCAAAAAATTCAGGATCTGTACAAAAACTTCATTGATATCAACTTCCATCACATTTCCAGAACTCACAATAGAGAGGCTGATGCTCTCTCAAAGAGGGCTCTTAATGAAGTGGTAGGGAGACTTTTTGTCTATCACTTTGATAGTGGGAAAGACAGTCCCATCTCGTTTATTAATATCTTTGAATTATGATGGTTGTTCCTTTCAAGTGGATAGTCGGCAGCTATGCAAGCATTAGCTAGCTTCTCTTCCCGTATTCACTTTTGCTTATTGCTTTTCTTGGTTTGTTTTCTTTGAAACACTAATATTTTGTTGTAATGGTTTCTTCATTGCTGGCACACTGATCTTGTTGCAGCATATTGTAAAACAATTTATACTCCATATAAATTTGAGAACATTTTTTCTTGGAAAAAAAAAAACTGTCAAGGGCTCATAATTTAACATTGGTGAGTTTGAAATCAATCAACAGGAGGTATTCAAACAATCCACTAATCCTAGTGAGTAGCAACTCATAATTCTTCGCCAGCGTTAGATTTCAGTCGTCCTGGTATCATAGTAAATTGCCCTACGTTAAATTTTAACAGATGTCGTCATTCTTAAAAAGTAGCTCGTAGATGTTAAAATTTTACACAGAGAACCGTTAATGTTCGTTGAAATCATATATGGGACTAGAGTTGAACCTAAGTGTAGGCATCGTGCTATATCAGCAACGGAACCCAAGTTATCAAAAGATGAACTGGGCATGATCAATTGTATCGTGTTCAAATTTCGGAGTGGAAGGTTCCTATTTAGGAATAGACGAATACATTAGACATCTTACGTACCCTTAACAGAGTTGAAAGGATGATCAACAGAGGGACAATTTTACCTTACTATTGTTTGTAAATAGAAGATCATCCGAGTACTCACTGGAAGGCCCAAGAGTACTGCAATGTGGATTAAGGGTAAATAAAAAAAAAAGGAGTTATGTACAACAATAGAAGAAGGGATTTAGAGTCTTGATAGACAACTCTTGATCTGGGTTATGACCTGGTTACACTTAACTAAAATTTTAGGGGCAAACTTATCGGGTCTCCCAAACTTTCAATTGAAGGAAGAACTCCTCGAAACCCTACTACGTAAGTATCTACCATCTGCACAAAGATTAATTCATTGTTTCTCATTATCACCAATAATAAATTGTAATGGAACTTCTGCAGTAGAGATCTGCCATCTATGGAAATTTCCAAGTTATGAATCTATTAAAAATTATCATCCAGGAAAAGTCTCTAATAAAAACCTTATATCAATCACACTTGCACAAATTAGAGCAGCAATTTCCGACAAATATTTTTATAGGGTAAAATCACAACACCCATCATTATGCACAGAAAATGAACAACCATCACAGATCTAAAAACATTCATACATCAAACTCATACAACTTTTACCAAGGATCGACGACCTTTTGTTTCCAATCACTAAATTGAGCTTTGCAAGTAAATAAAATCTGTGCAATATATGATTAACATTTACTATAGAACCATTCTTGAAATAGTTCATCCCTTTCTATTTTACCTAAAAATTCAACATATTGTCATGCATAATCAAGCTGCAGATTTAAATTTCAAATAAATAAAACTAAAATCAAATACCCTAACAGATTTTTTGTTGATGATGACGACGTTGATTTTTCTTTCTCACTTGCTCACGTCTGTCTTCCTCGCCATCTAATCACAAGACTTCACCGATACCTCCCAACCAATGTTAGGGGTACTCTTTTCCCCCCTTAGCCCCTCGAGCCACAAACGAACCACACAATAAACCAAAACAAACAATAGCCCCAAGATTTCCTCACAAGAAAGAAGTTTCAGTCTTTCTTCAAGCTTGGTATCCCAACTCTCACAAGTAAAACACAGTTCACAATAATTTTGGCAGCATAACCTTACCGAGAATCATTCAGATCCCTTTCCCTTCTACCTCAT
>SNQJ01S0289537.1:0-10820 GCA_010110895.2 Picea sitchensis | reverse complement strand
AAGGAAACAAAAAATAAAAAAGAATATGAAATAAGGATAAATTAAGAATATAATATAAGTGACAAGAGGAGTAAGGTAAGGAATATAAGGAAGCATAAAACTAGTAGAAAAGAATAAGAGGTATTTAGGGGCTCCAAGTTAGGAAAGTTCCATAACCCAATTGATTTCATAACCAAGTAAATAAGTTAAGTCAAGGGAACGAGTTACAACTATTCATATATCCACTTTCAGAACGGAAACCAAATTTAAACATGACCTTGTAACAACTAAAAATTTTGGGAAAAGGGAGAAATTTATACAAAATATACACCAATAGGAAAATGAATAGTAGACAAATTTGAAGCACGATATCATGTCAAAAGGAATATACTAGAGACATGTCACATATAAAAATTTCATATGACAAGGATACAAGAGTCATAACCACAACAATAGTCATACCAAAAGTATTAAAAAAGTTGAAGATGGTAATGGGGGCCTCGTATTACACCCTACATTAGTTATAGGTTGATACCTCAAGAGATGAGAATTTACAAATTGGATGGATGTTCCATCAAATGATAAATTTTGTTTACAAAGAAATGCAAAAGGATATTAAGGTTAAGGAAAATAAAATATAGGTACTTCAAAAGAAGATAAAAAGACTAGAACATATATCAAGAATCAAGTTCCCCACTATATATATTTTAAGGGGAATCATAGAAGAAGAAGAAATGTTTCTAAGAATTGAAGAAAATATAGAAAAAGTGTGTAAAATGGAAGTAGCATAGATGGTGAAAGTACTATGAAGAAGTGCTGTTCTCAAGAATTGAAGAAAATATATGCAAAACACAGGAAGGACATGAAAGAAACAATAATGATACAAATACACCAGGATAGGGAGACGGTAATGGAAAAATAAGTAGAAATAAAGATTCAATTAGAATGATATGCATGAAGGTCCACATACACAAATGAAATTTAAAAATAAAAACGTGACTAGAAAGACATGGAAACAAAAATGATAAGTAAAATAGCAGACCTATATGAAGTGGTTTTCTAGAAAATACAACTCTAAGAGAGAAACTTGGTAAAGTTTGAGCCTGAAGTATATACCATGGAAACATTTGAGCCATGAAGATTCAACATAGAAGAAAGAATCATAGAATATGTGACCCTATAGGAACACTTATACCAATTACAAGAACATAAATGTAGGGCATTCGAGATATTGGCGGAAAATTAGAAGGACATAGGCCCTAGGGATCCTAAATTGTTTAGAAAAGTAAAGGTTTTGACCAACTGTTGAGTGAAACAGAGTTAGAAGAAACATTGACATCAACAAAAATCCAATTAAAATAATATTTGTGTGGTTCTAATTTCAATCATAAATCATGGGGAAATTAGTTTATATAAAAAGTATTGGATAGAATATCGATCACCTAGGAATTCAACCTAAGGATTAAGTGTTAAAAGAAGAAATACAAACAATATTTTCTAGGTGCACAAGGATCCTAGAGTAAAATCCCTTAGTAGAGAAGATAAAAGTAGATATAATGATAGGAAGTAGGTAAGTACAAAAGTATTGGGACCAAAAATAAATGACATCTCAAGCATCACAAAGAAAATAAACCAAAATTGCAATGTATATACCTGATAGTAGTGTAGAAGCATAATTGAAGAAAGACTAGAAACCAAGGATTCTACTGAATTCGATGATCCTAAAGAAGCACAATAAAAACTTCAAGAAAGAAGCAATTATAAAGGAGTATATAGGACGATACCAAGAATTACATGGAAATATAGTGTTGGTTGTAGATACCCCCAACCATCACCAAAGAACCCCATGTTGGATAAACCAAGCACAAAGGAAAGGGATTTCTTGGTTATTAGAATAATCAAGCAAGCCAATAGATTATATAATACACACACACACACACACACACATACATACGCATATAGATAGATAAATAATATCAAGGTAGGAGGAAAAATATTTTTTGTATTTCAGATCTAAATTCACAAGTCATTGTAATACCCCCTAGGTCAAACTCTACTTTAAACATTAACGCAATTGTACATATATAGGTTGGTGAGCTAGACACTTTGGGGCTAGATTGCATGTGTGGCTATTAGGATGGAGAGACATAAGATAAAAAGGATAGTGATACTATATTTATAAAATGTAATCACACTCATTTTTAATGAAAACACATCATTACTATAGACCTACTAGGTAGAATAGTATCAAGGGATAAACCTACTAGAATGGGAAAGGGGGGCTAAGAGTCTAAGAAGATTATAGCTAAGATAAGGGGGAGTAATCCCGAAGGAATAGTTTATTAATATTCCTAAAGTCTAGTTTAACCTATGGATATGCAAATATATCCTAGGGTTCTAAATTGGAAACGTGATTCCATGTGGACTCAAGCTATTCCCAACATGAAAAGCTCTCAATTTGTGAGAATGCAAGTTAATTGGGGATTTAGTTCCATTTAGCCACTACAAATCATTATTCTCTACCCCACCTTATTTATTTCATCCTAGACCTCATGTTTCCATTACTTGTACTCCATAATTGCACTGCATTCTGTACCCAAGGAAAGGTTTGGTAACTAGGAATGAAGAGGTGGGTCTGTGCCCATGAGAATTCTCCTGAGAGAACCATGGGAATTGATTCTGGAAGGTGCCAAACTACAACTACACAGTGCTCTGAGACTTCATGTATGTCCTTTTGATGAAGCCCCAAGGAAGTGTAGCTAGTTGGACTGCTGAGGAAAGGAAAGTGCATACTTCCGTGGACAAACATATGGGGTGTTCTATAATTTAGGTTGTTAGTTTGAGTTGGAAATTGTGTCTAAGTTTATGTTGTCTGAGAGACCTTACCCCAGTTAGGATTCCTTTTCTGTGTGGATTTTATCCCTAACTTAGGGGGTGACCCACCAACGAGAGTGTGATGAGAAGTGAGGTATAAGGATGGGAGGATTATGAAAGTTTTGTAGACAATTGGTGTTATTTTTACCAAAGATAAGTGTTTATTGTGTGAAAATTTAATGTGTTGTGTTAATATTTATTCATTTATTCTTATGTTTTTTTTCTATATATGCTTGTAAATATATAGTTGCTTTTATCTCCAAAGATTAATTTGAAGCGCATTAGAGATTTTTTGTTAATTAAATTAGTATCATAGTTCGGATTTTTTATGTGGCATTGTCCAAGAGGGATCTGGGAATGCCACATTCGTTGTATCATAAATTTGTTTTGTTATCTTGATAATTTGGGCTATGATCGTTGTTATTTCTTGGTTATTAGAATAACCAAGCAAGTCAATGGATTATAAAATACACACACAAAGAGATAGATGTAAAGATAGAGAATATCAACATAGGAGGAAAACTATCTTTGTATTGTGCTCTAAAATCTAGTTCATTGTATTAGAAGTTAGTTTTATTATCTCAACAATTCAAGCTATGATTGTTGTGAAAATTAAAGGGTTTTTTATTATATAATTATAAGGATTTTACTAGATAGTTTCTATTAAAAAGCATGTACTTTTTTCCTCAGTGGGTGAACTTTTCACATTGAAATTTGTGTTATCAACAATTGGAATGATTTTGTTTATAATGAAGTTGAAAATGTGGATATTGTTTTGATATAAATTCCCATTAAGTTAAGCCTAATTCTATATACCAACGAATATTTTTATAGCTAACATATGGAAGAGTAAGTGATTGGAATTTAAAAGGATGAGGTTTCAAAAGATGTGCACACATACCCAATACACCACCTAAATAAGCGCACACATGTTTATGAGCCATGGACTAAGATATTTTTTATTTACATGGGATGTTAGGATATTTAACACTTAGGAGTTAAAAGATCCACTTGGTCTATTGTGTCATTAGGTAAAAGTGTGCTTTCTAGTGTGTTTCTTTAGTATGCACAGTAATGTACTGTATTTGGGAAATTTGATGGTCACTTATATGTTCCCACATAGAGTGATCCGACGGTTCATACTCCCTCGATCTTAACAACCATTGACCCGTGGCTTAACACCGGGACAGTCTTACGATCTCTATTTAAAGCATGGAGGGTCATTTTATGGTGATTGATTGTGAGAAACTCTTGTAAAATCTCTCTGTCATCTTTTCTTTGCATTAATAAACCGCCCGCGGTCGATTGGTCGGTGCTCGTGGATGTTTCGCTGCTAAGGGTTTTACCACTTAAAAATATTGGTGTGTTGATATATGATCTAGTTATGTGAGTGGTTACTGCTTGTTCATCCTTTGTTGGAATACCCGTATTGTCTAACATGGTATCAGAGGTTGTTTGAAGACCCTCTCATGTTATAGATTGAGATCGAAGTCATTTTTTTCCTCATATCCACTTTCTATCACTTCCATACATTTCTAGGCTAAGAGGATTGTCCCATTGCATCCAGAAAAGCTCATTCTTTTCGCTAGGGACACTTTTTGTTTCACTTGAAAGGTTTATGTTTTCCTAAGATACGACCATTACAAATAGATCCAAAAGTATAAAGCTTGAATACTCATTTTTTAAATTTTTGCATAGTATTTTGGTTTTATTTATTCCTAGCTTTGTTTTATTTATTCTTTGTGGTTGCTGCTCTTTAGATATGTGTATTCTCTTTTCCTCAAGCCCTGTGCAATCTCAGCAAATTAGAAACAAATAGAAAAATGTGCATCTTCCTCGGGTAAGCTTTCAACCGATTCAACCTCATGTCAATGAAGCAATAAATTTTTCTTGTGTGAAAAGATTTATTTTTTAGCACGCTTTTCAACAACAACAACAACAAACAACAAAACAAAACAACAACACCCACAACTCCCTTCAAAACATACATAATATGTTTTGCTAGATCATTTATTTAAAGTTCCTTTATTAAGTAAGAGGTCTTGAGTTCAAGTCTCTTTGTTACCTTTCTTGGAAAAAAGCTCATGCTAAAATTAAAGTGGCTTCAATTTCCAAGTATAAAAGTGAATGACTACAAGTAGCTTTAATATTTTATTTTAGGGGATATTTATTTTGCATGCAACTTTTATGTTATAACCATTGTAAAAGTGATCCCCACTTCTTTATAAAGTGGGTCACTTCATAAAGAAAACTTACACAATCACTTGGTCATTTGGTTACTCATTGTGCCTTTTTTTTAAATGGAATAACTCTAACATCGAAAGTCTTTTTTTATTGTCGCTTTTTTAAACCGCATAACTTTTCAGCTCTTTCCATCCATCATCATTTTCAGCTTTTAAATCCACATTATCTGCATATTTAATATGGATTCTACAAGTACCGCCTTCTTACTAACAACAACTACTTCTAATGGAAATATCATATGGAATATTTATTAAGAAGTAAAGGTTGTACCAGATTACCATGGGAAAGAAAAAATCACCCACCGGGACAAGTTGATAATAAATCCAAGTGGGATAATAGGAATGATGAAGCACATGGAATAATTGAAATTTTCATCTCTCATGATTTAAGGTACCACCTTCAAGATATTGATGACCTAAAGAAGGTGGACACGATTGAACTGTAGGTTTGGTAAACCTGCTAAGAACCAAATATCACTATAGCATAAATATTCGTAAAAGTACTCAACGCCTTGAAAAAGAGAGAATTTCAGATAATGTTTCTTTCTCGAGGGGCAACTCCTTTTACCCACTTAAATGTCCAAGTACAAGATGATTCAATGAAAATGTCTCCTTGGTATATATAGAGACTAGGAGGTATATCAACCAATGGCCTAAAGTCGACATAACCAAATAACATTACTAATCTAATATGCCCCAATTAAGGGTAATGTTTCAATATTAGGGCTTAACATGGTTCTCTCTCAGACAAGTGTTGTCCACAACGCTGAGTAATTTCGATGTTTCAGATAAAGACTCTATCTTCCCAAGTGGAATCTTCAAACTGATAGTTTACTCCATTTAATGAGATAATTTGAAATTGATCTATTCCGCCAGAATTCTTATGTCACCATGGCTTCAGATCCAATAATATGATTTTTCCTTCCTCGCTAAGTTATGGAAATATAGTTTGAACTCGGGATCTTGTCACTTATAACCTTCTTTAAGCATGAAACATGGAAAACTGGTGTACTTGAAGATGTAGGCAACTCCAATTTGTATTCCATAGTACCAATATTTTGCAACACCTATAAGGGCCATAGTAATTTCTTCTGATAATTTATTATCCTTCTTGGCTTGTTTATGACATCTCACAGGCTATTGTAATCTTAAAAAATACCCAATCCCCTACTTCAAAACTTATTTCACTACCATGCCGGGATCCTGGGCCATTGTTTCACATTTGTCATGGTCAGGTTGTCCTTAAGAATTGGAGAACTTGTTGTTGATTCTCATGTGATCTTCCAACGCTGTTTGAACCTTAGATTTTTAGAGAAGAAGTGGGATGGAAGGAGGGTGGTATCCATGCGCCATAAATGGTGTCATTTTGTTGCAGCATGAAAGGAAGGGTTATAAATTTCACCATTCCGCCAAGGGCAACCATTTGAACCATTGTGTTTGTTTATCGAGACAAAGAAATGAAGGTATCCTTCCGTGATTTGTTCACTATCTCGGGTTTGTCCATCGACAGGATGATAGGATGAGCTTAAGGACAATTGAGTACCCAAACAAGAAATATTTCACCCGAAAATGTCCAAAGAAGATGGGATCTCTGTCACTACAATAATCATGGCCTGCGCTTTTGAACTATCTCCATGAATGCAAAGGCAACTTGCATTTAGATTTGAAGGGATGAGAGTGTACAAAAGTGTGCTGCATTCTATCGGGCCTATCAACAATCACCATGATGACACTCTTCCTTCCGACTTTGGTAACCCCGTTGATGAAATCCATGTAAACCTCCTCCCAAATAATTTGGGATGGATAATGGTTGTAAAATACCGCGGTCTTAATTGTTTCCACCTTTATTTTGTCAGTAAACCAAACATTATGCCACAAACCTTTGAACATCGCTTTATACATCCCCAAAAATCCTTCTTGACTCTATGGTAGGTTTTCAAAATACTGAGTGCCCTCCTACCAGAGAGAGGTGTGCGCTCCATTAGTACATTTTGTTTGAGTTGGGTATTCTTAAATAAATATAAGCAATCTTTGTACCATAGTGAATCATTTTTCCATGTAAATGTATCTCGATCATCCAAATCCCACTTAACCTTTCAATGAGAGTCCACACTTTTTCGGGCTATTCTTCCATTCATCCCTTTGCTTCTATTATCCAATCGAGTTGGATGATCGAGATAGCATGTAGGTGCGCCCCCAAAACATCTTCATCCTTTCTTTGAGAGTGCATCCGCCACAACATTTCTTCCTTTTATAGATTCCATTTCAAAATCATAACCCAATATCTTTGTTAACCATTTTTGTTCTTTCTCCTCAAGATAGTCTTTGTTCCAAGAAGTATTTAAGACTATCATGATCTGCTTTGACCTTTAAATGCCTACCTATTAGGTAAGTGACTCGATTAATGCATGTAGTATTGCCATCATTTCTTTTCATAAATGGGTTTCTGTAAGTCCTTTCCCTTGAGTGATCGGGACTTTCTCTCAAAAGCTAGGGCCTTCCTTCTTGCATTAGGACAACACCACCCCATTTCCTAGTGCATCACATTCCACAATAAATGCTTTTTTGAAGTCCTCGAGGGTCAAGATGTGGAGCTTTACACATCACCTCTTTAAGTTGTCCGTACCTTTAGTTTCCTCGGGAGTCCATGAAAATTCATCCTTCTTAGTTAGTGTTGTTAAAGGTGATGCTATTCTTCCATATTTCCCAACAACCTCATGGTAGTAACCTTCAAACCCAAAAATCCTCTAAGATTCTTTTAATGTTTTGGGAATCTACCCATCATGGTCTCAATCTTGTTAGCATCTACCTTGACACCTTCATGAGATACAATATGACCCAAATACTCTACCTCCTTTTACTCCAAAGAAACATTTGGATGGTTTGGCATATAGTTTTGCTCCTTTAGTAGTTTGTAGCACCTTACCAACATGTCGCACATGATCCCTCCCAAGACTTGCTATATAGATTAGCATATCATCAAAAATACTAACAAAAGTTTTCACATGAAGGGCTTGAAAATGGAATTATCAACCCTTGGAATGCGGAAGGCGCATTTGTAGGTACAAAGGCATGACCAAAAATTCATAATGGCCTTCATGAGTTCGAATGTTTTTTGGGATATCTTCTTCCTTCATTCTGACCGGATGATACCAACAGATCCACTTTGTGAAATTAGGATTGCTCCATGTAGTTCATCTAACAATTCATCAATGACTCCGAATGGGAAACTTATCTTACTAGTGATCTTGTTGAACTCTGTATAATCCTGACACATATGCCATGAGCTATTCTTCTTGAATACCATTACCACTGGTAGACTAAGAACTCATTAGTCTAATAATTTAGCTCTCTAGTATTTTTTTCAACTATGCACTCAATTTCACTCTTCAAGTAGGGTTCAGATGCATGGATGTTAGGAGGAACACTCCTGTGAATTAGGTGAATTTCACAATCATGATTTCGAAAGGGTGGAAGACCTTTGGGAATATCTTCAAATACTTTGGAATGCTTATCAATGATCCTTTGATATCTTCTGAGATACTAGATGTTTGAACATCTAGTGAGCATAGTTGTGCACAACGCCTTTGATGCCCCTTTTCAATAATTTTATCATGTCGTTGGAGCTTATCACCCACTGGTTTCCGATACCTCTTCAATTTCTTTTCCTTCCCATGAAAATTTCATGAAAAGTTCTTGGAAAATCAAAAGCCACTTTCCTAATGATTTCAACCATTGGATTCCTAGTAATAACATCCGCATTTCACCCATGGGTAGCAATCATTGGACTTATTCATTACATATTCCCCCATAGTAAGATTGATCTTATTTCTTTTCCGAAAGCAATTGATAGTTCCTCCATCCGCAATCATTATTTGAAACTCATACCGGATATACAAAGCAATTGAGATCTTTACACTTTATAGTGAATGAAATTATGAGTACCTACTTTAATCAATTAGGACTATTACCTTTTTCTTTGATGTATCCCTTCACTTGGATGGGTTTGAGGAGTGCTAATTCCAACCAATGCATTACACGACATCGCGGGAGTCAACTCTTCAGATGATATTGCTTCTACGTTTTCATGTTTTCATCTTGAGATGGTTCTTGTTCTTCTTCTTCCTCTTCACAATCTTGAGGGTTTTGCTTGAGATTTCGCATCATCAATTGGCTAAAGAAGGTATTGCTCCTTGTATCCCTCATAGCTAGCTATCATTTCTTCCGTGAAAATTGTCCAAGGACAAGTGATTTGTGAGAACAAAGCCACTCCATACCATACAAATTGATTAGGTTCCCAAATATAAAGAAGCATGAAACTTTCCTTTGTGTATGTGGCACATTATGGAGATCAAAAGAATTGCTCCATCTAAAGTGGATCCATGTGATTGTCCTACGATCAAATTTTCTCATATCAATCTTAGGAACGGTTGGTCTTCTTCAAACCAGTTGGAGTTTCTCCCATCTTGATTCACCTTCCTTGTGTCCTTACTCATGAATTTCATGGGATGCATTTTCACCTCGTGTGTCCTCTTTGTTACTAAATTTTTCAATACTTACATAATCTCCCCTTTAAACCATCTATCTTAGTATCCAAACTAGCTTCCATTGAATCCATATAGTATCCAAACCAACCACCCTTTATTTTTATTTCATTTATGTCCCTACGCTTTTCCTCACCTTCATCAAGAGTCCAAGTAGGATTCTCGAGCTTTCTATTTGATGTAGAAGTTCCCTTTGGGTACGTTGGCCAAGGTATCAAATTTCCTTTTGAACCTTTATTTTGAGGTGGTTCTCTAGACAATATTTCTTCTATTGAAACTTCCCAAGTTTCGTAGACCTTCCGTAAGGAATTTATTTTAGGTAGTTCTCTAATATTTCTTCTCTGCAATGCCACAGGTCTGATCAAAATTGGATGTGCCAAGTGGAATTTATGGTAACTTCCTCACAACTTGCCGATTTTTGGCCTTTCCAGGAGATCTCACTTGTATAGCATGCTCCTCATAAAATAATTGATATCAAATTCTGAAACTCGTACCCAAAATACTACAGACTGTCCACAATCCAATGAAACCAGTCCCACTCAATTTGGATACTCTAGAAAAAAGTTATGATTGTTTTACCTAGAACACCTTCTTGAGACTAGTCAATAGGACTAATCAAATACCCTTTTTTACACAAGGTTTATCTACAAATTTAAGATGACCCAGAAGATGAAATTTTTACCACAGATATGTTACTAATTTTTGTAAATGTCCTCCAGAGTTTAGGGTCTGAAACATTACAGAAAATGTTTTATAGCGAAAATTCCTCAATGACTCATTTTAGGATGATTCCAGAACCCTATCTTGTACAAGCTGTATCTCTGAAAGTATAAGGCCTCAGGAGCTGAATTTTTAACCCAACGTACCTTGATCCATATAATAAACATCCTCCAAGATTTTCCTTCTGAAACATTGTATAAAAAAGGTTATAGTGAAAATTCCACGGTGTCTCAGATGTACCAGCGAAACCTCAAGACCTTGAGCTCTGATACCATATGTTAAGAACCAAATATCAATATAGCATAGAAAATCTTCAGAAAAGTACTCAACTCCTTGAAAAAGAGAGAATTTCAGATAATAAGCCTCTTCGAGGGGGCAACCTCCTTTTACCCCACTTAAATGTTCAAGTACAAGATGATTCAAAATGAAAATGTCTCCTTGGTATATATAGGAGACTAGG
>SNQJ01S0289536.1:7085-17906 GCA_010110895.2 Picea sitchensis | reverse complement strand
CTTGGCCCTAAAACACTTTTCATCCCTAGATTTATGTTTTGAAGCTAGTCGTTTTTGCCAAAGAGTTTTAAGGAAAGAGGGAGGAGCATGAGGCCTTGCTTAAGCAACACCAGAATGAGCCTCCTCCCATTAGGGTTTTGACTTTGTGGCCCTGCCATTGCAGCACTAGAAAGCCTAACTCTCTCGTCCTTAAATTTAGATCCTTCCAAGACTTTAGCCTTACTCCTTGACTCCATTTACCCTAAGGCACTAGTCTAGAACTCCAACATTGAGTCAATTGTGTTAAAACAACCTTTCAAACTTCCAAAACTTAAAACCCTAACTAACCCTAGAGACTTACTAACCCTAACTCTATGATGACGTCTTGCCTCTTTTGAACTTTTGCTTGGTATTAAAATTGCGGCTAGGTCATCTAAGGATAGACATAGAAGTGTTGAATATTTTCATTGGCTTATTTTGCAAAACGTTCCACCTCTTTGTCTAGCAAAACTAACCTAGAATAGGGCTAACGTCACCCTTAGTATAGTGACGCAACAACATTATATGTGAGCATATTTAATGCGTTGTGATAAACCAAAGATTGATTTTGTACATTGAATGCTATTGTCATTTTGGTATTTATTGAAGAAGTAATATTACAAGCCATGGCCTTTATTGCAATCATTGACTTCATCAATAATTACTTTTGTTTATGCTCATGTGTATTTCATACTGATAGTCATTGACATTTGAAGCATTAACCACTATTTGCATGTATTAGTTTTATTGTTGCCTTGTCTCGTAAACAGGTGCTTCTACAGTGGTTCATCTTCTTCTTGACTATCCTCTTGGCAGTAATCTGTGAAGGGAAAGCCTACTTTGACCTTTGAGCCTTAATCCCCTGATCATTTTCCTTCAATACCCCAGATTACTAGGGACGTCTCCCTTGGGATTAGCCACCTTGAATAGAAAGAGCCCCCCATCGAGGTGACAGTGGGTGGGGAAGCTCATGTTACGCCAGTTTGACCTTTACCTTTAAGCTACCTGACCTAGACTACAAACTGAGCGATAACATGCATAAAACCCACATTCAGAAATTACCATAAGCAGAAATACACATTGCTAAGAAAAATAACAACGAAAATAACACGGTGGACAGCAACCCATAACACACAGAAATTTAGGCAAATGTCAGGGAAAGCCCCAATGTGGGGAAACCCAATGAGAGAGAGAGAGAGAGAGAGAGAGAGAGAGAGAGAGAGAGATGTATTATTCAGCTTCAGGAAAGTACATATCAGCAGCAAAATAACATTTCCAACCAAGGAAAATACCTCACGGCACCAAATCTGTCCCACATAAATCTGCCTCTTATTCTGTGCCAAAACCGTATTGTTGTACGACCTCTTCCGTACCTCATTTTCCATGCCCACATTCAGTTGTACAGACTGTTCCGTACGGCCCAGAAACAACCACAAAAAATTTTGAAATTTGCCTTGAAAATCGTGCCTGAAATGCCTCGATTTTCGTGCCAAATTCGTACGCACTGTACGGATCCGTACAGTATGACCTCCCACAACAAAAAAATATTTCGGCCCAAAAACTCACAGAATTTTTTTCTCGGGAATCGTGTCCTCTATCCTTGGAAAACGTGTCTTCTTTGTTGCTCACTTTCCTCTCTCGAGCATACTCAGAAAATCTCTCTAACTCAACTCCTCTCGTCTTCTCGGTGTCTTGCACACTACCCAATGCATTCTTTTATAAATCTGAAAATGACATTTTCCCTCCAAAGTGTCTTTTCACCTTTCCCAACCCTAGATCCAAAGGTCAAGATTAGATCTTGCATTTTTCAAGATTAAGGGTCATGATCCATTCCCTCCAAAATGTCTCATTTAAATTAAAGTGATTTTCACTTTATTACATAAGTGTTTTATGAAAATAAAATCACTTTAAAAATAGAGGGTACACTTTATTAAAAAGTCACTTTAAAAATAGAGGGTACACTTTATTAAAAAGTCACTTTAAAAATAGAGGGTACACTTTATTAAAAAGTCACTTTAATAAAAGAACCACTTAAAACAACTTTATAAAAACTATTACAAAGTTAAGTGTCTGGTAGTGTAAATATTAAGGTAACATCTGCATGCAAGACAAAACATGCAGAGTACCTCCCGAGCTAAAAAGCTAACATCTTCCATTTGACAATCCAATATGTTATCCCCTAGCCTAGGGATAACTAAGGAGATCATGTCTCGAGGTCCACATGTTCGAGACATGGAGTACCGAGAGTCGGACGATCTGAGCATGGCCCCGGAGGGCCCCTCTCTTCTTCAATACAATCTACACATCGCCAGCAGTAGTGTCCATCACACCGGCTTGGTCCCAGGAGGAAACGGGTCTTGCTCCATGAGGTAATGAGTCCAGGTATCATGGTGTGTATCACTCTGATATTTGAAGCACTTGAATATGTTGTAATGAATCTTTCTTGATTTCGAAACGTTTGCTTGGAATTTATGCTCTTTGCCTCGTTTAAACCTGAGAAGGTGACATGGTGCCCTAGTAAGTTGGTTACCCTTAGGATAGGTTTCTAATGGGTGGTTCCTTGAAGAGTCATCGTCTGTTTCCACCATACTTACCACTTTCCATCCTTATTCCTTCCACCTCCCCATATTTTGGGCATTGGGATAAATTAAACCAAGAAGGGTTGTACCTTGCCTCATGGGAAGAAGGGGCTAAAGACCCAAAGGGTAAAAGTAGTTGGAAAGAGTTAAAAGCCAATTATGAACCTTTGAGATGGTTCGCCCAGGGATTCTCAAGAAAGCAGTGAAATGCTTCTCAGTAAGAAAAAGGGGCCCACAAAAAATAAAGTAAAATACTCAAGGTACTAGTTGGTGGATAGGTCTCATCACGAGCATACCTATCATGATCATAAATATGTAGCAGTATGACATTACCATTATATGGTCACCAAGCCAGGGTAGTGGCTCTTGGTTGCATAATTAAGAGAAAGGGGGTCTCATCACGAGCCAACCTTCTCATTTCCATGAAGTGTTTGTGAATGACACTTGTCACACATGTTCACCAAGCCAGGATAGTGGCCTTCAACTAGTTTCTTGAATCATAAAAAGAGAATAAAAAAAAAAGCTAAAAAAGTGAAAATGCCAATAAATAGGCTTGGAAACAATTGCATTAATGACAAAGTGCAACTCACCCTCCACAAAGGCGCCCATAGGCAAGACTCTACAATCCCTAGCATCACATGAACCCCATGCCCAAAGGTATACCCCACATCATCTCATACACACACATGACTAGGATTAGTTCCACATGGGAAACACCCTAGACTTAGGGGCTATTGACCCAATAGGACATCTTGAGACCCTCTCCAAACCTAAATTTGGCAAGTTGTATAACGTTTTTGAGCATTTGTTTGCGTTAGGGGGGTTTGATGCACATGTCCGGGTGCTTTGATTATTAGATCTGATTTACTTGTTATGATACTTGTGACTCATGGACCCCTACAGGGTGTACTTGTTGTATTTGCAGGACTTTGTCTGGTGGACAGATATTCATGAGGATATCACTAGTTCCGACCTTCATGAGGGCCTGAAGCCCATAGATGGATGTTGAGACCCCATGCAAGGGGCATGACGAAGATTGTTGACTTGTACCATGAAGAAGGAAGTCGTTGCCTTTGGAGGCACTTTGGCAGGCCTAGACAGAGGGTTCCCAACTTTTCCCACCTGGACGTTAGCCCTCAGAGGCCCTAGACGTCACCATTATAGCCTTAGACGTCACCCAAGGCTAGGTTTTTTATATTTTGGAGGCATTGATGAGGCTTGTAGCACGTGTGGGCATGATTTGAGGCCTTTGGAGGCATAGTGTTGCACTTTTCTTGCTCAACGTTCCATACATGGGACTCAACATCACCTTAGAAGAGCAAGACGTCACCCTTCTTAAGGTTTTATCCTGCATTTATGTAAAAAATTATTTTTTGTTGTAAATTGTCGAGGGTCAACCTTGTTTTTGACCTAAAAGTTAATTAAAGGTCATAATTTTGTATAAATAGACACAAAGTACATTTATTTTGGACAAAATTTTTCCTTTGGAGAAGAGGACTGAAATTTTCGCCCCCTTGAGGGTTACTTGGCTAAAATAATGAGACATATCTCTCTTGGAGGCTTGTAATGTCCCCACTTTGGGACATCATCACAGTGTAGAGGTTTATGATCACCAGAGTAGTCAAATGGATGTTATAGCGAGTACAGGGGTTATTGAGAGGCATTCTGGGGTCCAGCTTGCATTGCTCATCCTATTTCATCATTATGAACCATTCCGCACAGATTGGCTTTGGTTTCGAGGCATTCCGAGGATTTCCATGGTTTTGAGTATTTTTGGCTATAAGTCAATTAAATTCACTAAAGAGGTCATTTTGAGCACATTACTTGGAGGAACCTCTCAGTGTAGTAACTCATTGGAATTGGGAGAAGCAACACTACAGAATGGGATGCTCAAAAGTGACTTTTAGTGGCCATGGAAGCCACAAGGAGAGATAAGAGGATTTTCAGAGGTAAAAAGGTTAATTAATTAATTAAAGTGATTTAATTAATTAATTAAATATTAATAAAATGAAAGTCACTGTGGAGGGACAAGGTGAGCAAAAAGTATACAGGAAAGGCAAGGGCCTCTACTCATTCATTCATGTATAATCATTTTTTGATATCTCGCTTCTAGCTAGTGAGCCCAACATTGGGGGTTTTGAGGGTTTTGACTTAACAAACCCTAGAGAACGATTCGGTGGTGAAAGACTCAACTTAGCTTGTCCCAAGCTTGGTCTCGGAGATGCAATACTCTCCCACACCATTCTAGTTCGGTTCTACACCAGTGCAGGAGGGTTCTACACCAGCCATAGGCACATGAAGAGAAGGAGGGTGCACCATTGGGGGGTTTCCGGTAAGGGAGGTACACCATTCTTGGAGAGAGTTTCATTGCAGGTGATTGGCATGGCTTTTGGAGATTCTATCCCCTGGGTTTTCATTGCAGGGCCTTGGACATCAGATCTAGTCCATTCATGAGGAGTTTCAGGTGCCATTTGATTTATTAGATGCATGGGACGAATTGGAGGAGAGGAGCAAACTTCAGAAAATGATTTCAGTCATTTGCTAGCTCAGATCTTCACCATTTCGCTTGGGGGTGCCCCGATCTATCATTCTAGAGGTTTTTGGAGCATTTGGAGGCATCTAGGAGTGAGACCAATTTATCTAGGGTTTCAGGCATCCAAGGGGGCACACCATATCTTGGAAGAGGTTCAGATCCATAGGGTTTGAGGGAGATCTTGGAGATTCGAGCACCTGGGTTGTTCATGCCATCACCCGATCTATTGTTTGGCATCCTTCTTGAGGTGATTGGACACATTTGGCAACACGACCGAATTGTTGAGGAGCTTCAGCATTCCAGCAGGATGTGGCATCTTCCAATGGGGGTTTGGCACTTCATACAACCCAGATCTACCTTGGCATTGGTCTTATCGAGAGATTTTTGTAGCAGATCTATTGCCTATCTTCTTAGCCATCTGTTGAGCATTCCAGATCAACATCTTCATTGTAGCAGGTTTTTCTATTTCATGAATAAAAGCAGATTTGAGATGTTTTCGCTTGTCTATCATATTGCATATGGTTGAGGTATGTTCCATGGTTATATCTTCTTGCTTATTGCGGCAATACACATATATAACACATCAGTAAACCCTAAGGCCGAAATCAAGAGGCCATCCTGCAAGTAAACACATCTAAACAAGTAGATCAGTAAAGTGTTTGATGAAATGCCACAACCAAAAAAGTTTTAAAAGACACCCAAAACCGTGATGTTCCTTGCATCTTGGCTTGGGAACATTACAGTGGTATCAGAGCTTAAATCATGCCAACCTGAGGGGTCTCTCATAGGGATAAATGGATAGTTGGAAAGAAATGGACAAGATATCCTTTGAGATAACATGCTTGGAGATAAAATATTCCTCCCTTAGCGAGGAAGCTAAGGCCCTAATAACCTTCCAACGGTATGCAGCCTATAGAAATCCCCATTGGAGCAAAGAGGATATTTTACACGAGATCATCATAACAGATAAAAAGAGAAAAGAAGCAGCTAGATGGTTGGAAGAACAGAGGAACCCCACACCCATTAGGAGCACGCAGCTTTGCTACAGTTGCAAGGTGCCTTGGGAATCAAATCATAGGTGTAGGGGTAAGGATCAGGGGCGCATTATTGAGGCACACCATGACAGTGATGATGAGGTGTGTGAGGATGAAGTGATAGATTCTGATTCAGAGAAGTTTGATGATGACAATGACTCTTGCATAGAGGCTAGTGATAGTGACTCTACCTCAGAGGCTAGTGATGGTGACTCTTGGACAAAGGCTAGTGATGCTTGCACGCTTGAGGAGGATAGTGACCCTTGCACATTGGAGGAACAGTTGGATGGGACAGGATGATAGCACTGGTGTCTCAACAGACATATCAGATACCATTGATGACCCTACACCTCTGTAGAGTGGTGACACTAGTGAGGATTCACACGTGTTAGCACCTACAGATGACCAACTTCCTATGGTGGCTGTGACACATCTGACATTTTTCTAGATTCCCATGATAGCCACGACATATGAGGATAGTAGTAGCATAGAGGAATCGTACATGCAGGATGCACACCATGGATGTGTAGATCCACTAATCCAGGAGGAGGTACATGACGTACATACAGTTGACTTTACACATACAGATCAACATGAGGAGATTGAGTCACAACTTTTGGAAACTCCATTAGTTGAGCAGATTGTGGATGCTGATAGGTTTATGGAGCACTTACTTCCAGGATCGGCCTGCATGGATGAGGATGCACTCTTTAGTAGTCAGTATGACCATAGCACGTGTCTGGATACATCTATATGGGATCCAGGGGCAGATGATAGTAGCAGGTTGAGTGCACAGGAGGATACAACTGCTCACACCGGATACAATATGATTCAAAGGGAGCTAGCAGTTGAGGATGATGTGCAGTTACATATGGGAAGACCCAGTGGCACAGTAGACAACAGGCAGTTCGACACTTTATCTTCTGCAAAGAGTGTTGTTGAGGATGTTAGTGATGGCACTGGCAGTGAGAGGCATGAGGTGGTACCTCAGCATGACTATGATCAGGAGTCACACCACTTAGCAGGACAGTGGAGAGATAGTGAGGCTATGATCATGACAACCACTAGATGTTTTGTTGACACACATGCATTGGTTGTCGATTACTGTTGGGAGGCATCAGTGGCACATGGTAGTGCAGATGAGGGATTTGCCATGGATGACTTTCATAATCTCAGGGAGAGAGTATCTATGATGAGGACCGATTACCAACAGTTGTTGACTAACAGGGACTACCTATTGAGGATTGGTGAGATGTATCATGAAGCTCTGAGGGAGTAGGAGTTAGAGGTGGACAGACTTTCTCAGGAGTTGGAGAGCACTAGAGGATTCTTGAGAGGCACACAAACAACCCTCCAAGAATCAGAGTCCAGATCAGATGAGCTTCTTGAGGAGATCCGTCAGAGATCCACTTCATCTGTCCTAGTGGATACTCAGATATGTCCTTCGGTCACATGGCTAGAAGATGGTGGTGGTCTAACAAAGGAGTACCAGTTGATGGAGGACACTTCCATTTGTGTCCAGAGAGCGGTTGACCTCCATATAGAGGTTGATCCAGCAATACGCCCAGTATCTGTGATGCAACATGAGTCTATGGGAGATGACATGAGTATGCCAGAGCATACAGTGATGAGTGATAGCTCATAGAGACATGTCGAGATGTATGGTGGGATTCAGAGGGGTGTATTGCCTTGCAGGGAGGAGACACACTTAGGGGAGCATGCAGATACCACTCCTTTGCAGCAACACATGGGTATGAGAGAGCACCTTCACCATATCAGTAGTTGCATGAGAGATGAGAGATGGAGGTTGGTTGACCAATAGTTGGAGGAGTTACTTCTGGTTGTACCTGATGATTGGGGTTTAGTGATGGCTACAGACGAGCAATTATCAGGGGTACAGGTAGACGTTCTTTTGGTCGAATCCTTGGGATTGACCAAGGTGAGTAGTATTTTTCAGTTCTATGGTCAGCTACAGATGCCTTTGTTACCCTTTCCAGACACTTTTATCATGGACAATAGCTTGAGGAGAGATAGACAATGGCAGAGGGCATGGAGAGTGCGTGGGTCGAGACCACCTGACAAGAGCACTTTTACAGCATCCAGCAGGATAAAGATGGATCGTCATAGGCAACCATCTTAGACTTGGTGCGTGATGGTGAGCACTATAGGCCATATGATAGAAGATGAGCACGAAGGGCTTCCGACGGTGATCAGTCTGACACAGGAGCAGTTAGAGGAGGTTGGAAGTGATAAACTTCCAAGTCTGCTATGGGATCCGGGAGTTCACTTGGTGAGCAGGGTGTTTCACTACATGGTGACCCAGGTTGCGCCAGAGAGCCACACACTCCACCAGGGTTCGGTTTGGAGTGGGTTTGCAGGGATTTGTCTGATAGAGAGAGGCAACTTTCCATTCTTGATCATCATGATAGGACGTGGAAATGGGTGGACAGGTACTTCTTCTACAGAGATGTCCTTATAGATACAGTTCATGGACAACAAGTCCAATGGTCATAGGTATTTCAGCATGAGGATCCAGGAGAGGAGGATCCAATATGTATGCAGGGGGCAGATAGTCATAGTCAGAGTAGTGCAGGGCCATCTACTTCCAAGATCGGCCTGCCTAGATGAGGATGCACTCTTTAGCATTCAGGATGACCATAGCATGTGTCTGGATACATCTATATGGGATCCAGGCACAGATGATAGTAGCAGATTGAGTGCATAGGAGGATACAGTTGCTCACACCAGATACAGTATGATTCAGAGAGAGATAGCAGTTGACGATGATGTGCAGTTACATATGGGCAGACCCAGTGGCACAGTAGACAATAGGCAATTCGACACTTTATCTTCTACAGAGAGTGTTGTTGAGGATTTTAGTGATAGCACCAGCAGTGAGAGGCATGAGGTTGTACCTTAGCATGACTATGATCAGGAGTCACACCACTTAGCAGGACAGTTGAGAGTTAGTGAGGCTATGATCATGACAGTCGCTAGACGTTTTGTTGACACACATGCATTGGTGGTCAATTACTGTTGGGAGGCATCAGTGGCACATGGTAGTGAAAATGAGGGATTTTCCATGGATGACTTCCATACGCTCAGGGAGAGAGTATCTATGATGAGGTCCAATTACCAGCAGTTGTTCACTGACAGGGACTACCTATTGAGGATTGGTGAGATGTATCATGAGGCTCTGAGGGAGCAGGAGTTAGAGGTGGACGGACTTACTCAGGTGTTGGAGAGCACTAGAGGATTCTTGAGAGGCACACAAAGAACCCTCCAAGAATCAGAGTCCAGATCAGATGAGCTTCTTGAGGAGATCCATCAGAGATCCACTTCATCTGTCCTAGTGGATACTCAGATATGTTCTTCGGTCACATGGCTAGAAGATGGTGGTGGTCTAACAAAGGAGCACCCGTTGATGGAGGACACTTCCATTTGTGTCCAGAGAGCGGTTGACCTCCATATAGAGGTTGATCCAATAGTACGTCGATGATCTGTGATGCAGCATGAGTCTACGGGAGATGACATGAGTATGCCAGAGCATACAGTGATGAGTGATAGCTCACAGAGACATGCCAAGATGTATGGTGGGATTCAGAAGGGTGTATTGCCTTGCAGGGAGGAGACACACTTAGGGGAGCATGCAGATACCACTCCTTTGCAGCAGCACATGGGTATGAGAGAGCACCTTCACCATATCAGCAGTTGCATGAGAGATGAGAGATGGAGATTGGTTGACCAACAGTTGGAGGAGTTACTTCTAGTTGTACCTGATGATTGGGTTCTAGTGATGGCTACGGACGAGTAGTTATCAGGGGTACAGGTAGACGTGCTTTTGGTCAAATCCTTGGGATTAACCGGGGTGGGTAGTATTTTTCAGTTCTATGGTCAGCTACAGATGCCCCTGTTACGCTTTCCCGACACTTTTATCATGGACAACAGCATGAGGAGAGATAGACAGTGGCAGAGGGCATGGAGAGTGCACGGGCCGAGACCACCTGACAGGAGCACTTTGACAGCATCCAGCAGGACAAAGATGGATCGTCATAGGCAGCCAGTTGAGACTTGGTGCGTGATGGTGAGCACCATAGGCCAGATGATAGCAGATGAGCACGGAGGGCTTCCGACGGTGATCAGTCTGAAACAGGAGCAGTTAAAGGAGGTTGGAAGTGATAAACTTCCAAGTCTGCCATGGGATCCGGGGGTTCACTTGGTGAGCAAGGTGTTTCACTACATGGTGACTCAGGTTGCGCCAGAGAGCCACACACTCCACCAGGGGTCGGTTTGGAGTGGGTCTGCAGGGATTTGTTTGATAGAGAGAGGCAGCTTTCCACTCTTGATCATCATGATAGGACGTGTAGATGGGTGGACATGGGTACTTCTTCTACAGAGATGTCCTTACAGATACAGTTCATGGACAGCAGGTCCAATGGTCACATGTATTTCAGCATGAGGATCCAGGAGAGGAGGATCCAGTATGTATGCAAGGGGCAGACAGTTATAGTCAGAGTAGTGCAAGGCCAGCATGTTGATCTTGGACAGAGGTTAGCATGGGACCCAGGGATTGCAGGACTGAGCATTTCACTGACTGACAGGGGAGAGTGGACCATTGCAGGGGAAAGTTATTCTAACTTTCCATTGAGCTTCAGTG
>SNQJ01S0289535.1:0-10821 GCA_010110895.2 Picea sitchensis | reverse complement strand
TGTTGTTCTTTATACTATCTGCTTTGTGTTTATAACTCTGGATTTCACAGCAAAGACTCACTGCCACTAATATTAATGGTTCAAAGTAAAAAATGAGAGTAAATTGTTAATAATCTACAATAACTGATTCACCCCCCCCCTCTCAGTTAGTTCATACCTGTAACAATACAATAGGATAACTAAAGAACTAGTTCCTAGGAATCGAACTGTCTTCATAGTTGGTCTTTGACATCTGTTATTCATCATTTCTATGTCTCTGATGTGTCATGGAGGAAAAGACACATGTCTTCAGTGGCTGGAAAACTTTCAAAAACTGTGAACAAATATTGAGTTGACCAATTAAGCATTCACCTCCAAAATCTCCATGAATCTTTGAAACTGAATATTTCCTGATTTGATGATTAATCTTTTGATACTCTCTTGTCCTTTAAATCACTCCAAAAATCACTCTGTTCGATCTCAAATCTTCAAAATTCTCATTCTGCGATTTCACTAGCTATTTCTCCTTAGGATTTGTTGATTAGCTGATGAAAGCTCTTCTTTTCAACAACTAATTGGTTATAATTTGCATTTGCGCTGGTGAAAGCTTTGTTTTGATAAAAAAGGAAACCTTTTGTATTCAAAACTGTTGTTTAGAAAAAAAAACCAGTGTTCATTTGATTGCTCTCCTTGCAAATTTATAGCAACCTGGGCAAACACCTATAAATCTAGATGTGTGTTAATTTTTGCCTTCAACTTTTTGATTTTCCTCTTCAGGTGCTTAGCTAACCACCATAAGCTATTATAATCCTTTGTGATATTTTTCTTCTTCTTCTTATATTTAATACTTTCACGTGCTAGCTTCTCAAAAGATGCATTTGTCTTTGCAAAATTCTCTAATAAAGCTTTATATATTGCCTTTATCACCCTTTCTAGAACCTCCTGCTATGCTATTACCTCTTTCAACTCCTTAATCTTCTGTGATTTCTTTGATTTCTTATTTCTTGAGGTTTCACATTCATCTTTGGAAGTAAAAACTTCACATTCCTATGCAGTTTCCATGAAGTGCTCTGGACTTTTGATGGCTGGACTTTCATCTTCCTTTTTTGGTTCCGTGTTTGAATCTATGTATGGCGGATTTATGGAATTTGTCTTTTTCACTGTGGATTTCTTTGAGTTTGTCTCAAAATCTAGTTTCTTTTTAGCTTTCTTAGGCTTTATGCTAGAGTTTTTGTCTTCTAGTGGCTTTGGGAGAGCTCTACTCCTCCTTGAGCTACTCTAAGGAGTTGAATGCTTCTTTCCTTCTTTCTTCTTTTCATTTATAGGTTGAGTTTGGGTCTCAAAACCTTCCCAGAAGAGAAAGTGTTGCCAAGTTCTTTCTCTTCGTCTCAGTTCTTCCAAGATGATCATTTTAATCAGGCCATAATGACAAAGGGCATTTTTTATGCTAAAAGGTTCAGATCTAATCTTATTACACACCTTGGTTAGGCTCTTATGAAGAAAGAAAGGAAAATTCAAAAGGACCTTCCCTGTGAAGTGATCTAGGAGTCTAAAATGATATAACATTAACTTATCATACCTGCCCTTCGAGGTTAATTATAACTGAATGCCTTTGAATAGAACTTGCCATTCATCTTCAAGGTAAGAAACAGGGATGCTTTTCTTCTAGGTTATGCTTCGTAATTCTATCTTGAGGTATACCCTAAAATCCAAGTTCTTGGTCACTATTGTTTTAAACCAACTTTGGCCTGTTCTGGGTAAGCTAGTTGCTGAAGCGATGACCACTTCATCAATTATCAGTTCCAGAGAGCCCACTGTATATTTATTTCCATCGTATGAATTTGAAAAAATCTCTGTTGTTGCCTGGTGATAACCTTCCTGTAACCTTTCCACATATGTCATACAACCTGCATTTGAGAATCGCTTCTGCACCTCCGGATAAGACTGCAAAAAGGATAAATTATCTAACTCTTTCCTTAGAAGTAGTCCTCCTTTCTTCCTCGCCATCTGCAACTTAATCACCAGTTGATTTGTACATGTTTGACACAATAATATTCTTAATAAGGAAAAGGCTGGCGCTGGTGAAAATGACCTTGTGTTGTCAATTGAAATATGAAACCTCATAATAGAAATTTTTAACACTGCGAGTTCAAAATAAGAAATGATGATTTGATTTGATGTCACCAGATAGTTGGTACTTTATCCTCTGGTTTCAATGATGATTAAGAGTTCATCAAATCAAACCCTCCTCTTGTTTGCTGCATGAAATACGTGAGCACAATCTGTCATGATGTCCTGCTAGAATGTGATGAAATAGTGTCATCATTCATTTGCTTCCATTAGCTCAGCATGATGATTGTATGATGTGTGTCTAGTGTATCCTTTTTGGGTTTCTGGAGTCGTTGGAGGAAAATCCATGTTAGCGCTTTCACCGGCTCGCTTGCTACTGGGAGTACACTCTAACCATTGAAACCTGAGGCTTTCACCAGCTAAATTCAACTTCAAAACAAATGTTAGTTGTTGAAAGGATTTTTCTTAAATTTTTGAAAAGACCTTTTGAGAATCGATTTATTTCTAGGATAACATCTTAAATCCTATGTTTTGAGACTTCTAAATTCTAAAAATTTATATAGGACCCTAATTTATGACCATGCTATCACCTACAAAATGGAACAAATTGACTGATTCATTTTGGGAGATAACATAAAGTATGGATAATTATTTTATCCTAAGTTCCAAAGTTGGGGACAAGTGGGCCAAAGTAGCTCCCAACATGACAAGTGTCAAGTTGGGGACATGCATACATATTGTTTGGACTTAGTTCATTTTCCATCATTCCTTCCATCATTCATCATCCATGCAGCCATTCGAGGAGCATTCACTCACTCAACCATTTATCCTCTGTACCTTCCTATCACTGTACCTGAACCTGTATCCATAGCCATATCCATTGTGTAGCTGGTTAGCTTGGGAGTTGGACTGAAGAAGTGGGTTGTCAGGCCCGTGGAATATTGAGGAGGTGGGTTTTCAAGCCTGTGATCAATTTCTCTCTGGGTGAGATAATTGTTGGGGAATTTATTTCCTGAAGGTGCTAAACTGAAGATACAGGGCTCTGAGACTTCTTATCCGTCTGTTGCTGAAGCCTGGAAAGGAAGTGGGGCAGTCGAAGGACTGTTGAGCAAAGAAGGGGCACACTTCCTGGGGTGGGACAGGCATGTGGGGAATGAGGGACTCCATGCTATTAGTTTGAGTTGGCACCTATGACACAGTCTTTCCTATTGTCTATGAACCATTAGCCTGGTTAGGAATCCCTTTACCCGGGTGGATTTTAGTCCCATCTCGGGGGTGACCCACTACTGAGAGTGATGAGAAGTGTGGTCTACGGCTGGGGGGTTTGTGGAAGGTCTGCACGCATTTGATGATATTCTTACCAAGATAAGTGTCAATTGTGTGATAAATTTACATGCTGCATTATTATTTATGTGTTTATTTTTATGGGTTTATCCTATGTGTGGTTATAATTGTCTTTATATTTATGGGTATTGCTTGTATATGCTGCATGTATATGTTTACTGTTATTTTAGTATGAATCCATGTATTTACAGAATGTATTTGTTTGTTTACATTTTATATATAATTTTCCGCAAGAGTTATGTGTGTATATGTTTTAATTGCATGCAGTTCAAAATTTTTATGTGGCATAGCTCAGTTGGATGTTGGGTATGCTACATTATGTTCCGCAGAGAGAACAAAAGCATTCTCTGGTGTAGCATGCCTCGTCTTGGGTGGTCGGGGATGTTACAATATGGTATCAGAGCTTTGGTTTTCAACACCGAGCCTGGATGGGTCGAGCAAGTTGAGTTGAAGCGAAATGTCATAGATGATTTATTTTAAAGAGGCCAAATTTCAATTTGTAGAGAATCCATGGTAAAATTTAGAAGCAACGACATGGAATTGGGCAAAAGCCCCAATTTTGGTTGGTAAATTCATAGAAAAGTTGAGAAATTCGGCCAAGTGGTGAGGTATTATTGATTAATATCTGTTAAAGAAAATTAAGACCTGAAATTGGTCGAATTTGAAGTTACAGTGAAGCCATGACAGATGGAGAGACATTAGTAATTAAAACTCTCAATTTGTGAAATGTCAAACCACAATGATTTTTTGTTGCATATGTTGAACTGGTGTTATCGGGGTGAAATTGAGAAAATTTTACAGTTGCAAAATGTCTATGGTCAAAATTGGGGAAAAGTTAAGCAAAAGCCCCAATTTCTGTAGCGGAATTCACGAGGAATTGATGTGCATAAAAATGAATGTGCGTAGGTGGGTGCACTAAAAATGCATGATGCGCAGTAAAAGGATTGTGATATGTAAAAATTGGGCACTGCGCGAAAATTTTTTGGCGTGCGAGCGCGTGTGCTAAAATTTGGTGTCGCGTAGAAAAATATTGGCATGCTGGTGCACGTGCTAAATTTTGGTGTCGTGTAGAAAAATATTGGCATGCTGGTGCGCGTGCTAAATTTTGTTGTCGCGTGGAAAAATATTGACGTGTTGGTGCGCGTGCTAAATTTTGGCGCCACATGGAAAAATGTTGGTGTGCGGTTGCACGTGCTAAATTTTGGCACCACGCAGAAAAATGTTGGTGTGTGGTTGTGCGCGCTAAAGTTTGGCACTGCACGGAAAAATGTAGGTGTGCAGTTGCGCATGCTAAAGTTTGGCGCCATGTGGAAAAATGTTGGTGTGTGAGTGTACACGGTAAATTCAACATTGCGTAGTGTGCATATGCATAATAATGGCGCGTGTAGTGTGTGTAGTATTGGCAGAGTGCAGAGGAGTTTGGTTGGTGCATGCGCAATGTGGGTATATGTTGTCGCATGATGGTTTAGTTAATGGTGCACGATGGGGGCGTACTAAACTTTGGCATGGTGCAACATGTAGAGTGAAATGCATGTGGAATATCAACACGCAATACAAAAATGGTGCGCAACAGGTAATAGTGCAAGAACCAAAACTGTGTGGGGTGGATATTGGCGCGCGACACAAAAGTAGTTCGAACCAGTTATTGGTGCGACAAAGAAATGATGCACAGTGGTTATAGGTGCACGGATCACGATATACCTTGTGGTTTTGCCACGCATGCTAAATATGGGTGTACATATTGAAATTTGTGCACGTGAATTCATTGGGAGGGTGAAGAACAACGGAAAACCAGTGAATTTCTACGACATTTTATACTATTTTAACGTCATCTTTTTGCAGCGCGTTTTTGAGTCCCTTAAGAGCGATTTTAGGTACTCAAAAACCACGAGAACAATATATACCAAGGTACACTTTGTCTTTGCAGCTCAAATAAAAGAGCTAGGAGAGAGATTTCTAATGGTGTAAATCGTTAGTCAAACAGAGATTTTATGAGAAAGTTATAGCACAAACAATAGAGGGTAAAGTTTAAAACCCAACTAACTTCAAAGAGCCATAACTTTCTGCTCCAGAATCTGATTGAGGTGCAGGAGCGGTCAATGGAAGGCTATTGAACCATAGAAGATAGTCCCAGAGCTAAATTAAATTTCTGGGCATGTTAAAAATGTTTAATATGGCAAAGAAGGTACTTGTAGCATTCTAGACCAAAAACACAAATTGGCCTAGAACTTCAGGAGGCTCTAACTAGCAGGTCGGAACCCAGAAAAAGGTTAAACTTGGACAGAGTGTCTAGAATATGTATATGAAGAAACCCAATTGATATCCTATGAAAAATCGAATGGAGTAGGTGCAAAAATGGATAATTACAGCGCATAGTTGTGCCCAGTTGATGTGTGAACAGAAAAATTAATGGGTAATTTTCAAATAACCATAACGTTTTGCTCAAGACTCATAATTGAGCATGGGAGCAGACGTTGGAAAGGTCCTGGATAGTTGAATATAAATATTCACCTATAAAATGGATATGGGCATTCAATGTATCATGAAATCAGAAGAAATAATTATGATATATTATTGAACCAAAATGGTTCATATTTTTCATGAAATTGTTGAGTCAGTTAGCCTGAAAAAATTTTGTTGGCTACGCATTTTGCAGAGTTAACAACAAATAGATCAGATCAGAATCAACACAGAGTCCCAAGAAATGGAATATGCACAAGGGAATTACATCTAGGAAGATGAGATCATAGGGATGGATGTCCATTTGGGCATTGAAGGAACAAACTCCAATGGACACAGAGAAGGAAGGGATGAAAACATGAATATGGTAGAGACCATTAGAAATTTACAGAAGGATGACCAAATACATAAAGCTAATAATGAAAGGCTTATGAGATCCAAGGAGCATCAAGAGGACTTCAACATGAATTTATTGTAGAGCTTGAACAAAATAGAAAATAAATTGGATAAGGAGAGTGCCTCAAGAAAATCAGAAAGTCATAGGTCTCCTGATGAGAAAAGAAGAACAAGAAGTGTTAGCAGACATCACTTAGTCCATACATATTGTTTGGACTTAGTTCATTTTCCATCATTGTTATTGGGTAAATCGGTAGATGCGGACATGAACCAATCCCCCTAGATCCACCTGGATCTAGAACAAAACGAGACGGAACAAGATGCTTTCCCTAAGTTTTAGTCATTGAGATTACTACCAAAAGAGGAATAGATAACATACCTTATGAATCACTTCCTTATATCTTTGTTGTCCCTGCTTTACTCCAGTGCTCTTGCAAGATCGGATCTTCAATGACACAAGCCAACCAACATGAAAGCAACAATGGTAGAATTCAATGACAAACTAAACATGTGATCAAGGAATCATGTAATAAAATACTAATCATTTTATGGGAAAGAGATGTGCCACCATATTATATTAATGAAAAGTAGAAGATAAAACCAAATGACTTGATTTTTCAAGTTCCCTTTTAATGGTCCTTCATTCCAACACACACATACGCTTGCTCCAAAATTCGTATGAAGAGAATCCACAAAATATTGCTGACCCAATGGAGACCTCAAGCATCACTCAAAACAAGATCCTTCACACAATTTTCAGCCTATTATTTCATCAATTCTCTGCTTAATATTGCTTAACCTTTTCCATGAGAAGCCTATGATTATATAGGAGAAGGTGAATTGGTTAAAGGGATGAGGATGATCCCACCAAATCAGAGAAACCAGTAGGATTGCAACCATACAGACTCCACCTCACATTCTAGAAGATTCCACTTCTAGAAACTTCATGAAACCTCTTTTCCTCTTTTAGCATTAGAAGGCTGCCACACCCTACCTATAGAGAATCCTGTGGAAAATCCGCAGGCCAACCATAGAGCAGCCTGCGGAAATCATAGATGTCTGCACTATGTAATATGTGTAGCCTACAGACCCTTTCTAAAGAGTAGTCTTGTAGAGGAGGAAAGAAGTTGCTTTTCCCAGGCAAAAAGTCATTTTGGGAGCCTGAACACATGCTTGTGAAATCATCATCAGGGTGACCAAAATAATGTGTAATAATCATTCCTTCCATCATTCATCATCCATGAAACCATTTGAGGAGCATTCACTCACTCAGTCATTTATCCTCCGTACCTTCCTATCACTGTACCTGAACCTGTATCCATATCCATATCTGTTGTGTAGTTAGTTAGCTTGGGAGATGGATTGAAGAAGTGAGTTGTTAGGACCATGTAATATTGAAGAGGCAGGTTGTCAGGCCCGTGAAAAATTTCTCTCTTGGTGAGATAATTTTTGGGGAATTGATTTCCTGAAGGTGCTAAACTACAACTACATGGCTCTGAGACTTCCTGTCCGGCTTGTTGTTGAAGCCTGGAAAGGAAGTGGGGCAGCCGAAGGACTATTGAGAAGAGAAGGGGCACACTTCCTAGGGTGGGATAGGCATGTGGGGATTGAGGGACTGTAGGATATTAGTTTGAGTTGGCACCTATGATGAAGTCTTTCTTGTTGTCTATGAACCATTAGCCTGGTTAGGAATCCCTTTATCCGAGTGGAGTTTAGTCCTAGCTCGGGGGTGACCCACTACTAAGAGTGATGAGCAGTGTGGTCTAAGGCTGGGAGGTTTGTGGAAGGTCTTCACGCAGTTGGTGATATTATTACCAAGATAAGTGTCAATTGTGTGATAAATTTACATGTTGCATTATTATTTACGTGTTTATTTTTATTGGTTTATCCTATGTGTGGTTATAACTATCTTTATATTTATGGGTATTGCTTGTATATGCTTCATGTATATGTTTACTGTTATTTCAGTATGAATCTTTGTATTTACAGAATGTATGTGTATGTTTACATTATATATAAAGTTATGCAAGAGTTCTGTGTGTATATGTTTTAATTGCATGCTGTTCGAAAATTTTATGTGGCATAACTCAGTTGGATGTTGGGTATGTTACAGTATGTTCTGCAAAGAGAACAAAAGCATTCTCTGGTGTTGCATGCCTTGGCTTGGGTGGTCAGGGATGTTACATATTTGAAAAAAATTGTTTTGTTGGACTTCCCTGGCTTATATCTTTACCCTTACCCATTCCCTGAATTTTAACTTTATCCCAATCTTTACGACCTTGTTTATTGACTTTCTATTTCCTTTTCAAGTTCTGTAATCTTCTCTTTTGATGCATTGCCCTTAATTTTACCTTTTACCTTACCCATACCTTTACTTTTACCTTTATCCTTACCCTTTCCACCTTATTTAGTAATAATTTTTATTTCCTTTTTAAGTTCTCTAATCTTCCCATTTGCGTTGACAATTGTCCTCTTTCTTTGATTCAACTTATTACCTAGGTTACTATTTTATTTCTTCAAACTGTTCACTTTTTTCTTATATTCCTCAATCTATGAATTATGATTCAAACATAGCTCTATCACTTTTTTTTCAAATCCACTCTTACAAATTACAATCATTTTCTCTTTCTCCTTCAAACTCTTTTTTAAGTCATCTACCTCCGTATTACTTGTAGTTTGGAATGGATGTATTTTCAAAACTTTTGGTCTACTTTTCAATTCTTCTTGAATATTTGAAATAGTTATTCTATATGTATCCAATACATTTTGTACACTTCCTTGGAATCATCAATCACCCTCTTACATTCCTCTATAATTTTGGATACCACACTTTATAATCCATCAATAACACGATCTTTGCCCTGTATTATTTTTGTTGATTCTTGTATTTTCTTTGCAATTAATTTTATCATATTTTTAATGTTCTTCAAGCATTTAATATTATCCATGTTATTTATTTCAAAATTTTCCTTCAAAATATATAAAGAGGAAGAATCCTCCATTGCAAAAAGTCTGTAATGCTTGATTCTATCAAATGCCCAGAAAACAAATTTGTTATAAAAAATGTATGTTGGTTTGTTCACATTTGAACTTGGAGAGGTAGAATCAATGCCCATAATAGGGGCATCATACTCAAGTAATGCCATTTTAGGATGAATTCTATCAATTATAGTTTCTAAAGTAACAAAAATATCATAATTTCCTATTTCCATATAATGGTCCACACCTCCCTACTCCTCAACTTCATTCATAGATTCGCGAAGGTCTCTTAAAGTTATGACAACATTAACTTGATCTTGGGAAAATGTATCAGAAATGATTTTCACAACATCAACTGCAGTCTTTTCAGGAACTTAATCAATGAGTTTCTTTGTTTTTGATCTCCTAATGTAGGTTTTAAGAGGGCTTGTTTGGTCACCGGGTTGATATAAATCAATAATTTTCTACAGTCTGCCTGGGAAACTGAACTTAATCTTCTTTTTTTTACTTTCTTCAAGGGAAGAATGTAATCTTTTAGCCAATATATGAGGGACATATACAATCCTGTCTTCAACCTAATAAATGATTAGCCTCATGCAGTTATCAAAAATGTCAGTATTATGATGATTCATAATTTTCCTAAGGACAATTTGAATCAAAGACTTGCATAGTCCCTGAGGAACATCTAGCATTCGTAAATCATTCCTGGGAACATATACCGTTTTCCCACATATTTTACTGGCCATCTCAATATTTTCTACCTTGGTGGTTTTTTTGGAGTTAAATGTTACTCCCCCTCTGCGTGGAATTTTTGTTTCTCTTATAAGCAAATCAACATATAGGTAAACACTATGGACAAATAGTTTCATTTCCATATCTATGTCATGATAATTAGCTATGGCCATATCTATCTCATCATTTTCGAAATGGAAGGGTCCATACATAAAGTCAAAAACCTATACTCTTCTCTGGAAATTTAACATACCTATTGGACACTTTGCTGTGTCTCTCCATGAATAAATACACCAACAAATTAATGGAGCAATCAAATTCAAAAATAATTCACACCCAACTAAAAATTTCTCATTACCATAGCATACATTTGTACATAGAGAGGAGATGTCTCGTGAGTAAACCATCTCCTATAATATCTCAACAATTACTCCTTAAGTCACTCAACAATCTATCCACAAATCTCTCAAGCATATTTCTCTAACTTTAATTATACCTTCGAGATATAAAAACTAACAACTATTAATCTACAATATTTAAAATGCATTATTATTCCAACATTTCTCCCCCATAATGATCATTTGGAAATATTCCGAGATCATCTTTGAATTTGTAGAAATTTTCATTTGATAGTGGTTTGGTGAATATATCTACTATTTGATATTCTATTTTGCAATACATAATCTCTACCACACCTCGTTGAACCAAATCTCGAACAAAATGATGTTGAATATCAATATGCTTGGTCTTCTTGTGAAAAACTGGATTCTTGGTCATTTTAATAGCACTTTGATTATCACAAATCAACTGAGTGGTTTGTTCCTACTACTCATGTAGATCCTCCAGAATTCTTCTTAACCA
>SNQJ01S0289534.1:0-10821 GCA_010110895.2 Picea sitchensis | reverse complement strand
CCCTCAACCTCTCTGCAATCGTGTGTGGCCCCTTTACTCCATATGTGAGTCAAGTCGGCAAGCTATCGTCAGCCTGCATCACCAATAATCATGTCAGAAATGTCGACATCAAAACATCAAATCAAATGAAACATCAGAATAAACATATCAACCCAAAAGCACACTCCCTGACTTAGTCCGAAGTCCAAGGGGGTTCTACCGATGCCTCTGCATCCTCAAGGTCAAACCCTGCACACTCAATCAAACTGAGTCAATAGAACTTGTCTACATAAAATAGTAACACATCATGTCATCTGTCAATCACATCATAATCAAATATAATAGGTCTAACATCCAAAAGTTCCAGATCACTTGCGAGCAAGTGTTCTCAAATAATAAGTGTTCTCAGTGCGCCAGAGCGGGATGTTACAATCAAGTAGCTAAGTTCAATGAGATCCAAGTCGTTGATGATCAATTAGGATCTCCACATGATGTTGCACTTATTGATAAAGATACTTTGAAACAATTTTAGCTAGATACATAGGTTTCTTATTTAGAGTTACAACAATTGAAGTCATTTGTAAACAATTTTCACCTCTAACTTGCCTGATATTAATTGACAATTTTTACTCTAACAACCAAGTGACTCTTGAGATTGGGTGAGTCAAAATACTGATGGAGAGATCTTTTGTGTGGACATCTCGACGTACTGAGATGAGTTTTATTGAGACACTCTCACATTGTTAAAGTTTAGACCATGACCTGAGATATGACTCAGAGTGTTTTCTTGAGGGATTATCTACCCCTCGTTGAGAAAGACATTTCCAAGATGGTATGGGTGCACACATACCAAAAATCTAGTAGGTTCGCTAACTCAAGAAGATGATATGGTGGTCCTCTCGATGTGGTGATGTTATAACACCATCGAGTAGGCTGGCTAACGTGCATGTGATGAGACCAATTCAGTAGCCATAGGATGGTCTTCCTTGGTTGGAGTGATGTTATAACACCCATATGATGATATGTTGGTCCTACTGATGGAGTGATGTTATGACACCATGGTCCTCCTGACTGGAGTTGATGATAGGTGGTCCTCCTATAATGGAGTGGTGTTGTAACACCTAGATAATGATATGGTGGTCCTCCAAATGGAGTGATGTTATGACACCATGGTCCTCTAGAGTGCAGTTGATGATAGGTGGTCCTATGGATTGGCACAATGTTATAACACCTAGATAGCTATATATGGTGGTCCTCCTAGATTGAAGTGATTATATAACACCATAGATGATCATAAGGTGGTCCTCCTGGATTGGAGGGATGTTATAACACCTAGACAATGATAAGGTGGTCCTCCTAGATTGGAGTGATGGTATAATACCTAAGTAATGATGGGATAAACCTACTTTTCGAGTCAACGTGATGCCTTGAAATGTTGGCCAATGAAAACCTTTCCTATGATATAATAATTCAAGAAAAGTTATAACGTCGTGAAGAAAATCCCAAGCTTTTGAAATTAAATCTCTTGAAATTTTGAGTCATTTGTTTTTTTTATCTTCTTTACCGACCAACCTGTCCCAAATTTAGTCTCCATTTCACGAATGCCTATTTTTTAAAGGTGCATGGGTATATTCAAGAATGGAATATGTAGATTCTCTTTGAAGCATTGAAGGAAATATTCCTTCAGCCTACACATGAAAACTTTCTCGACATCTATGATTCTGATATTCCCAAAGACAACGTCATATTCTACCTTAGTTTTGTATGTACCAATGCAAGATGCATAGCATGTGCTGGTGGTGGAATAAATTTGTGTCTCGGGAGTGGTTGGGACATTGGATGTCTATGCTTCCTATTCCACATTATTAGAGGTTATTGTGATTTATTTTCTCCTTAATATTTTGCACGATCTGAGAGTTGATGGGGAATCATTTGATTCCCTTTGTCAAGGTTACTTTGGTTGGGTTGTTTCAGTTTCTTTAGTAGATCTTTCTCCCATGTATTTGGCCGAAAGCATGGATGAGTCCATACCTTCTAGTTTCTTCATTGATTCTACCCCCAATATAGAATCCATTGTCTTTTTCAGTTTATCATTGTCATGTCCCTATATATGTACAATAAATTTCTTATTTTAAATTAAAAAATTAAAAAATAAACCCTATATATATAGAAGAAATTTCTTCTTTTATAATTTTGAAAAAAAAAATAATAAAAAAAAACAAACATTCAATGGAAACATGTACAAATCTATAAATTGAGTATGAAATACCTTATTCTGGCAAGAATCAGATCCCATTGCTCGTTTCCCTTTGTTGCTTGACATGTTTTGGCATCCTAGGGTGAATGATTTTCCTACAGATTGTAGAAAATCCCTTCTCTTTTCTCTGTACATTTTGTTCCCTTCCCTCTAATTGTTATAAACAATAGTAGTTTGAAATGGATGGAAAGGGGTTTTATTTTCATCTTTGGTAGGGGGTGAATGACATGCAAAAATTAATTCGTGACTGCTAGAGGCTGAACCACACCTAGAAATCAAGCTCCCTTGATTTTAGATTGTGAGTTCCCATCTTCCTTGATTTTCCAAGTTCCAAGAAATCCATGCAAAAGTTCCAATGTTGAATGTCGAATGATTTACAATATTGGTGAATGTTTTATTTATTTATTTATTTTTTTAGCGCGAGATCTTTTTTATTTTTTCATTTTGTTTGAATAGTCAATGCTAAATTGGGCGACATTAGCACTGGATTTAGCCTTGACTATTGGCCAAAAATGTAACCATGTAACAAATTTTTTGACTTAGTTCCATTCGTAGAGCACTTTTAAATGGGGGAATACTTGTAATTGCATGCAAAGTGTGATGATAGTGAAAACGGCTAGGTTACAAGAGTGGTTTTTCAATTCAAATGGGGGAATACCATCCTATCTCCGACATGACATACAATCATTCTATATTGATCACACTTCATATGAACATGTATTATCATGTAACACCAATGGGATAGAATGTTAATACACTAGCATCAACCTCCTCACTTCACCTTCAATCCTCCTTTGCAGGTGATTAAGAGTTGTATAATGGTGGAGTTGAGTGATGCATGTGGGTCTATTTGGGTTGGAAATTGGACATGGCCCAACTTACATTCCCTTTCTCTAGAACTCATCCCCTTCTCCAAGCATGAGTGATGGATTGAGTTGGGAATTATGTTGGTAATTAGTTATGTTAGTGAATTAGGAAGAAGGATGGAAACAATGGATCATTGACATTGCAAGAACAAGTGTTGTGTCTTGTTTGAGCTCCCTACAAGTTTCATGGACCTACAAGTCCATTAAGTTATACACCTAGTCAATGACATTGAATTGGCAGGTGTTGTATCAATGAGTTCAATGTTTTTCTTTGAGGGGTCTATAAAAAATATAAAAAAATATTTTCGACAAAAGGCACATCCAGAGGGTTGGATGGTTGAAGGGTATGTATTGAATGAAGCATTTTTCTTCCTATGTGAATTCTTTGGTAAGGATTTCGAAGATGGGCCACACTTCTGGGATGAAGAACGAGCATAAGATATTATTGATGGAGAAAAACCACAATCTAATGGTGTTCAAGAAGAAATTAGTAAGTAAACGCATTATCATTGTGATTGTTTTTATTGCATGGTATGATATGCATTTCCTTGCAATTGTATGGTATGCATTGTCAATGGTATGGTATGACATTATATGAATTGTATGGTATGGTATGCAATGGTATGGTATGGTATGGTATGGTATGCATTAGCAATGGTACACATTTGCAATGGTATGCAAAGGCAATGACAATGGTACACATTGGCAACTTTATGCATTGGTATGGTATGGTATGCATTGGAAATGTTATGCATTGGCATTGGTATGGTATGGTATGGCATGCATTTCATTTCCTTCTATGGTATGGTGTACCATTCATGTTATTCATGGTATGGTATGCATTGCCTTACCCTTTTATGGTATGAATTGGTATGGTATGGTATGGTATGCATTGGACATGGTATGGTATGGTATGATATGCATTGGAAATGGTATGCAATGGTATTGGTATGCATTGGTATAGTATGGTATGGTATGGTATTGAATGGTATGGTATGCAATGGTATTGGTATGAAATGGTATGCAATGGTATGTACTGGTATGCAATGGTATTGGAAATGGTATGCATTGGTATGCAATGGTATTGGTATTGGTATGCAATGGTATGAAATGCTATTGTAAATTATATTTATTATGAATTGGTATGAAATGGTATGCAATGGTATTGGAAATGGTACGCATTGGTATGGAATGGTATTGGTATGCAATGGTATTGGAAATGGTACGCATTGGTATGCAACGGTATTGGTATGCATTGATATTGGTATGCAATGGTATTGGAAATGGTATTTATTATGCATTGGTATATGCAATGGTATTGGTATGCCATGGTATTGGTATGAAATGGTATGCAATGGTATTGGAAATGGTATTTATTATGCATTGGTATGAAATGGTATTGGCATGCAATGGTATTGGTATGCAATGGAATGAAATGGTATTTATTATGCAATGGTATTGGTATTGGTATTGGCATTGGAAATGGTATTGGTGTTGGTATTGGCAATACAATGACATTGGTATTGGGAATGCAATGGTATTATTATTGGTATGCAATGGTATGCGATGGTATTGCTATGCAATGGTATTTATTATGCATTGGTAAGAAATGGTATTGGAAATGGTATTGACATTGGTATGCATTGGTATTGGTATTGTAAATGCATATTGGCATTGGTATTGGTATTGGAAATGCGATGGTATTGGTATTGGTATTCGCAATGGTATTGGTATTTGTATTGGTATTGGAAATGGTATTGGTATTGGCATTGGTATTGGAAATACAATGGTATTGGTATTGACAATGCAATGGTATTGGAAATGGTATGAAATGGTATTGGCAATGGTATTTATTATGCATTGGTATGGAATGGTATTGGGATTGGTATGCAATGGTATTGGTATTAGTATTGGTATTGGAAATGGAATGGAGAAAAACCACAATCTAATGGTGTTTAAGTAGAAATTAGTAAGTAAACTCATTATCATTGTGGTTGTTTTTATTGAAATCATTAATTTACTCTTTAATTTATTTGTAAAATTAACAAAATGGCCTTTGGAGTTTGAATTAAACATGTTGACATATAATAGGTGTAGACGAAAGTGTTATACTCAACAAGTTCATTCTGTACCACATGGAATTTATGAAAAAATGGATTGATTTGTATGAAAAAAATAGAGAATAAGTGTTAGAAGAAAGGAGAAAATTTAAGAGATTGAACCCAAGGAATACCCTATTTCCTACTGATATGCAAGGGAAATGGGGAAAAGATTGCACACTTGAATGGGTTACTGAACAAATTCAAAATGAAATAGAAGATGCAGGTATAGATTCAAACATAACAGAAGATGAAATCAACATGTCTTTGGATGTCATTGTGGATTACATTGGTGGATGGCATTCGTGATGGGCGTGTTGGTATATGTTCCATGAAATTTCAAGAGATTTTTGACAAACAATTCATTGATTTGAATGATGAATGATAACAATGAGACTGTGTGATGAACGTTAATGCAAACATGGATGATATCAAAGATTATATGGGGACATCAAGAATCCTTGAGTCTTGAAACCCTCACATACTGTCAAGTCATTTGTCTAGTATAACCATGTCAAATTTCAACGCATACAGGAAAAGTTTGAAGAAATTTCGACATTGGCCCCATTCACTGCTCACTGTGTGGCATCGGTGGATGATATTGGTGATGGGCATGTTGGAAGATGTTCCATGAAATTTCAAGAGAGTTTTGAAAAATCCCTAAATCCCCTAATCCCTAATGCATTGACCCTTAAAGCCTTAATCCCTAATCCATAAACCATTAATCCCTCAGCCTTAGTTAATCACTAATCACTTAACACAAAAGTCATAAATCCCCTAACCCCTAAGCTAAAGCTGACACTATTTTTTATGCTAAATCTGGTGCTAAATACGGCGCTACTTTTTATGCTAAATCCAATGCTATTTCTGGCACTATTAGCACCTAATTTAGCACCTACATGTTTTGATTGACACAAAAAAATCAGAAATAGTGTCGACGTTTTAAAAAAATTGAAGAAAAATACCATAAAACAATCTTTGGGAGAGAAAAAGGGAGCAAATCATAGGGATTTGTTGCAGTGAACACAAACATATAGTCCACATAGATATTTACATTTTTTTAATATAGTCATATATAAATAATTAAAATATAAATAATTATTTATTAATTTAATAAAATTTAATTAGTAGTCCCTGCTGAAAAAGTTAATTATACATATTCAACATAGACATATAGTCCACACAAATATAGATTCTTCACATCCGCACATGTATATGCCCGCACAACGAACACTTAGTAAATAAAATACATAAAAAAAAGGTGTAGTTGTTTTTTTAAGTGATTGAAATGGGCATAAATGATATAAACAATGGCTAAATTTTATAACATAGTTATTGATAGTGATGTCTGTTAGTTGGTGTAAAAATGATTTTTAAAATTATTTAGTCTTATAAAAATAATTAAAAGATTAATAATTATTTATTAATTTAATAAAAGCTAATTAGTAGCCCCTACTGAATAAGTTAATTATACATCTTTAGCACAGACATATAGTCCACACACATATAGCTTCTACACCTACGCACAAGTATATCCCCGCATAATCAATATTTAGTCTAATAGTTATTATTGTTATCAATAGTAGAATATTGAATTGCATAGGCATATTGTTAACAAAATGTTTTTTTTACCTATATACGTATATTAAAAATAAAAGTTAATTATTAATTTAATAAAATATAATTATGTATCTTTAGCACAAACATATAGTCCACATAGATATATCTTCTGCACCTCTGCATAGGTTTATACCCGCATAGAAACTTTTGGTAAATAAAATACATAAAAAATGATGTAATTATTTTTGTAGGTGATTGAAATGGGATTAAATGATAGCAATTATGGCTAAAGTTTATAACATAGTATTTGATAATGATGTATGTTATTTAGTGTAAAAACAATTTTGATTTTTTTTTAATATAGTCGTATACAAATAATTAAAAGATTAATAATTATTTATTAATTTAATAAAAGTTGATTATTAATTTATTAAAATTTAATTATACATCTTCAACACAATGAACACTTAGTAATAAAATGAACCCATTCAATATCGACACATCAAAAATTCGAGAATCATACATCCACCCATTCTGCACCCATACTTGCACCCATTTTTCACTCGTACATTCACCCATTCCAACCATCCGCTACAACTACATAATTGAATTTCGTATTAAATTACCCTACATGCACCCATCCATGCACTCATTCCAACCATCTGTCATAGCTACATAATTAAATTTCTTATTAAATTTCCACCACTAGCGCGACAATAAGATCTTGTTTTGAAGGACCAATAATAAGACAGACAAAAAAAATGATCGCTCATAACAATGTTAAACTATGCAAAAAAGTGAGAAATTTTTGGTCGATGCACTTTGCATTTGCAATCGTTGCGCACCAATATTTCTCGCAATCCACCTAATTTACACTATAAGGGAGTGATTTATTGTAGGTTGATTTTATTATATTTGCAATGAAACTAAGGTTATTCGTGAGCAGTGACAAGTGAATGTTGGGCTTTCCTATTTCCTGGTTCATCGTTTCTATTTGTCATTCAGGCATGGAAAAATAATTTTAGTAAATATGCCTATTGCAATTTTCCATAATCCAATTGGACTTCCATAATGTATTATTCATGCCTTTCACATATAGCAAAGTCCATTGAAAAAAACACAAGCATAACATATAAGAAAAGAAACAACTAGTTTTATATGTACCACATCTTCAAGCAACAATATTACTTCAGGCAAAATTTGAAGAACATCCGTAGGTAAACTCTCTTGCCAAATTTCAAAAATATGACATGGAAATCATCTTTTTCTAGAATATTAACCGACGAACAATCTATATCGATAAATGGTATTGAAATTGTGAATATCACCTATGGAATACACACCTACAGAACACATGGCTAGTTGGGTTGTGTGTATATAACTAATGCAAAGGACTATAAAATTACTAAATAATCACTATAATGAAAATGATTTTTGATAATGAAATTTCTGAAACATGGTCTTGTTGGAAGCCACACATGATTTTGATATTTAACATGATCGAAGGAGATTACACTTTTCCGTAGCTGCCATCACCTCGAATTTGTAAACATTTTTCTGAGTTTCGAAATGATTGTTGGATTAAATCTTACCTTATTTAATTCTTTATTGCTTGCATTTTCGTTTGTTTTATGTTTAATTCATGACTGTAAGAATGAATTAAACATAAAAATTGGCTTGGTTTAATATTTTTTTGCCTTAGAAATATCTTTTAAAAAGTCATCCATATGTAATTGAATTTCAAATATTATGAAATGGTTGCTTAATCCATTATTGATTTTTTGTTTTAATTTGGTCCTTATGAATTAAATGGTTAGATAATTAATTCTCAAATTATTTTGATACATGAAGAGCCTTTGTTAATTTTTGATATTCTTCTCATGAATTCAATGGTCGTATCAACAATCATACTAATGAGTACATACCTGTTGTACTTTCCTTCTCACCTTACCTTGTTGGCTCAAAAAATTAATGAAGCTATTCATTATCTGCATAGGGTTTTGTACTCTGCAGTTTTGGCACTCATCGTAAGAGATGGTAAGGAATACAATGAACCCTTTAGTTTTCGTTCTCACTATCCAAGTTATGATAACCCACAGGCTCTACTATTTTTGTGTTTCCACACTCCATTAATATTTGTTTATGTTGCTCATACGATTGGAACCTAAAACTATTTCAAGTGATCTTTTTTGCATCCTCGTTATAGTGGTCATGCCACTCGTCATTCGCATAGAGACGAATAGATGCCAAGCCTTATTATCCCATGATTATGCTATTGATGACCTAAAGGGGCATGGTTGGGATGTATTCCTCAAAAACTTCGAGGGTTATAATCTTCAGGTAGAAGAAGCCTTCACACAAACCTTTGATGGGAGACATACAATTAGAATTGATAGAATATTTCATCAGCAAAGAAATGTAGGGCTCCAATCAAAGGGAGAAAGATGGTTTAAAAACACCAATATAGAAGAATTCCCATGGAATTTGTTTATGACCTCCCGAAAAACCAATAGTTGTGTAAAAGGTATTCCTATCGCTCTATTAAAACCTAGATGGCAGAGTTTATTGTTAATTCTGAAACATTTTGTTACTTGCGAAGGTCGATACAGACTGGTCTTTCTCTACCATATCCGTTTTCTCATGAACTTCATAGGTTTCAACTTATATATGCCCTTTTACTTATTGATGAGTCTCTATAAGATGTCCAAGCGTTACAAACAACAGGGTACCAATTCGAGCCTGTTCCACCATGGATTGGTTAAAATCTTGTTGACGTATCATCTGTCGACCATTCGTGACAGTTGGGAGAACTTTTTGATGAGAAATGGCTTTGCCCGGGATGATCCTATGACAAAACCTTATTTAATTGAAAGCCCTAATTCAAATTAGCCGGTGGTTGAAGACCATTTCGGTAGTTCAATTAATGAACCAAAGTTTATTGATAACTGGATAAAGGATTACCGTGTAAGTTCTCACCTGCAAGATTTCCATAGCAAGTGAATGATGAATTGACGGGAAATAATCCTCTTGTGCCTGTGGGTGATGCTAGCCTGAATGTTATTTTTAAGTTTGATGCCAAGAAATTTTGTAAAGGAACAAAATGACAATGCATAGATTTGGGTTTCAAGAACAAGAAGGTCGCTCACCTAATCTCTAGGAAACTAAGGAACCGAACTGATACTCATCTTAGCTCAATCGATCCGAACGAGATCTATGAGGGATCGGATCCTGAGATAAAGGATTTTCTAGTTTGGGAAGATCCAAAATTTCAAGGTCCTAGGAGGGAGGTTATCATTCATATTGAACCATATTATTTCATGACAAATATGCCACCATGCCTTAAGGGTAAAGAAGGATTCTTGGGTATTAGGCAATACCTGAAGAAAATAATAGATAAGAATGAAGCCCCTTGGTTGATTGTGTCCCTCGTTGATCTGCCATCTCCCCTGTACACTGTGATGGTTGTCTCAATTGGGTTGAGCGTTACTATACTAACATTCCTCTCTTACAGGCCTGGATCAAATATTTAACTGCTTAGAATGATCTGTTGAAGCAAGAAAACCCTCATCTCAAGGCACATGCATAGAGGGAGACTAAACGTATCAAGAGATCTAGAAACATAGTCATTAAGAATACGACCAATGTCAAGGAAATTATAAACTCTGAACTGTCTGATCCCTCTTTGGCAAATTTTTAATGGTAAAACGTTTTGTTGTGATTTCGTTTGATTTTTTTTATCTATGTCGAAACAAGTAGTTTTGAATTGTGATTTCATTTACTAAAATAAACACTGGCTACATAATCTTCGATTCTATAGCCAAGTCTCTTTTAATAAAAATGAGTTATTAGAAATTGTTTATCTAATTTATCAAATTAGTTTGTTATTCTCAAGAAATGGGAGATTCTGCTGTTGATTACTTGGAGGAAATATTTTCAATTATATGCTTAAATGATTAGTAGTTTCTCCTTCCTTATGTTTTATAAAAACTTTGGTTTATTTTTTGAATAAACCAACTCTGTTATGAGTGGTTTCCAATCCACTAATTTTGCAATATTACTT
>SNQJ01S0289533.1:0-10821 GCA_010110895.2 Picea sitchensis | reverse complement strand
CATGTTATGATGGATGGTGGTTTTGGCCTAAGTCTGTGATTTTGGCCTGTCTTTTTCCCCCTTGTGCAAACCCGATCATAGTTTTCTCTTTCCGGCATATATTTTCCTTTGTTGTTTGCCTTCATCCTTGGTTGATTACTTCTCCCTTTACCTCCATCATTGAGTCTTTGTTTTTCCAAACCTAAGCCATGTTGTCCAAGTCTTCATTGTCACTATTTGCAACATTGAGAGTGGTCAAATAGCGACACAAATCAAGCGAGCAGGCAAAGATCAGTTTTCAACGACGAGGATCCATCAATGGAGCAGATTGGTGGTCATCGGGTAGTCGGGGCCGTGAAGTTTCCCGAGGCTTAGCACCGGGGCAGAGGCCTGAGATCAAAGGTCAAGCAAAGAATTAGATCTGGTCCGCCCGTTTGTGAGAAGTAGAGGGTCGTTGATTTGACCTCGGTGATTTCGGGAATTGACATTTTGGGGTTATTGTCAACAAGTGCACCCATATCCCTAAGCCTCAAAATGCAAAGCCCCAATTTCCCGATTTCATGAATCGACGGTTTCCCAAGAGCAACATTTATTTTCCCCGAAACGCGAAATCGCGAAAGCTCCCAAGGGTTGGGCCCACGATTCTAGCGCTCGGTCATAGAGGAAGCAGGTTCGGGAAAGGAGGGATAACGCTTGTTGCATAACTGAAATTTCATATTATCAGAGGAGCGATCGTGGCCGTCCCTTTTGAAGTGACTCTAATCTCCGATCTCAGCAGTCGTTTCGTGATTTTAGGCATCGCAATTTTGAAGCCAAGATGGAGTAAAAACTCTCGAAATGTGAAGTCTTGAAATATCATGCCAGATAAGCATAAGGTCAAGGTCAACAGTCGCATGGGGCAGTTGGAAAGAGTCGTGCTCAAGGGGTCTAGATAATTTGTATTAGGTGCACAAGAGGGCAACATGGTTTCGAGGCACCAAGTTTAACTCAGCAAGCCAAGGGCACCACCTAAGAGCTTTCATGGACATATGGGCTTGTCCCGATCCCAATGAGGACAATTAATGAAGCTGAAGAAGGTGGTTGAAACCTCGTTTCAACCATAAATAGGAAGCACGGAAACACCATTCGCGGTGGCAGACTATCAGCCCAAGGTCACTTTGTCAATGAATTTTTCTGCAGAGCCCATACCGATCTGAGATCGTGTCTGACAAAAGAATGTATGTGTGGTCTTATAGGAGAAAAAGAAGATGCAAAGCCTTGAATGTAGTAATCAGAACATGTTTCTGTAGAGAGCAAGTCGCTTTGAGTATATATACTCAAGTTTTATATTTTGTAAAGGGTCAATGGTTGAGAAGAGCTCCCGATTGTAAAGTGTTAGTAAAAGCCTCTGGTTCTCTAGTTATGTTATGTATTTGAGACTTCTTGCCTAATGAAAGTCAGTTTTCCTTTCATCTCTTTGTAACGGTTGTATTAGAACACTCGAGCATGGAAGATCCAGTTGAGGATAGTTGTGTTTGTGTGATGTATGTTTGATCACAGTGACACCACTAACGGTTTTAATCAGTTCCTTGTGTTGCTTTCCTTCCAAAACTGAATGATCCGGGCATGGACAATCCAGTTGGGCGATTATTATTTAATTGTGATGTATGATTGATTTCAGTTCATGATAATTTCATTTAGTTCCTTGTAGCTCTGAGCCAAGAAGATCTTTTCTTTCGAGTTTTCTTCTCCTTTGAGTACTGGAAGAATAGATGTCCACAATAGAGCACTTTATCTTCTTTAAGTTCTTCCCCCTACTCACCACTATGTAGAAAATCACTGACTGAAGTTAGATCAAGACCTCACTTATCTATGCATGCCAACCCAATTTTCTGAGTTAAAGCAATATAATCTTGAGAATGTGTCCATTAGACCACCCTTAAACTTATTCATTGTGACATACAAACTGATCGGCCTTGGGCTTACCTCTGCTGGAATCTAGAGGTGAATTCCAATGCTAACATAATGGATCGGTCATTTCAACCCATAAAATGTATGAAAATGGAAGAAAACAAACATGATGCAACTCAACTTCATGATCTCAATCTATAACAGGAGTGGGTCTTCAAGCAAGCTCTGATACCATGTTCAACAACACAAGTATTCCAACAGAGGAAGAACACCTTCAGTAACCACTCACAAAACCAGATCAAAGATCAACACACTGATGTTTTGACATGGTAAAACCCTACGGGGAAACATCCACAGCCCCAGCCAATGCGACCGCTTGGAGTAGTTTATTAATGCAAAAGAAAAAGATTACAGAGAGATTTTACAAGAGAGTTTCTCACAATTGATCAATGTAGCCTTTAAGGTCGAGGAGAACATGAATCATCGGGTCACTCTATGTCGGGAACATATCATGACCATCGAATTTCCTAACTACAAATGCATACTAATGCATACTAAAGAAACTAAGAAACACACTTTTACCTAATCGACACATTAGACCAAGTAGATCTTAACTAACTCCTAACTGTCTAAATATCCTAACAAAATGTAATTGAAGATATACTAGTTTATTAGACGAGTTTGACAATCATTCCTAAAAGCATTGCAAATAATATTAAGAAAAAGAGTTTTAAATTCTTTTGTCAGGAACAAAATCCAAGAGATCTACCATGTTTTGGTCAAATGAAAAAACCTTTCAAAACCCAAAAGACCATGGTGATGAGACCTCCAAGACCTAAATATGAATCTCAAAATATTTTGCAAATAAAGAGACACAGAGGATGATGTGTATTGAAGGACAATGGAAGACAATGATTGGATCCAATGCAAAAATATACCAAGGCAGAACCCTTGAACAATGCCTAGGAGACCCAATTGGGAGATTGACATTAATGCAAAAGTTGACCAAGGAAAACTCTCAAATGGTGTAGTCTTGATTGGTAATCAGATCCAATTTGGAAATCGGGCTGAAACAAAGCTTCAGAAAGGATGGAAAAAACCAATATTTTAGTCATTTGTGAGATGCCAACTACTGAAGGATTGAGAGAAATTTCGCTAATTGTGAAGGATCCTTGAAAATGTGAAAGTTGTGGAGGCAAGGATTGGTTTTGAATGTAGTGGACTAGGTAAGTGAATTTGAGTTCAAAGAGTGATGGTAGGTTCGCCAAGGTGATAATATGATACTTGTTTTAGATGACTTTCTAACTAGGGAAGACAACTTGATGACAAGGGTAGGTGTGGAGGGGACATCAAATCATTTCCACATCATCTTCCAACTAGAATCAAATAAAAAGAAGCATCCTTCACCCTTTAAATTTAATTTTGATTGGATCACAAATGTTGGATACAAAGAGATGGTCACAAGAGAATGGAGGCCTTATGACATAATTCAGGAAACTATGCCATGATAGCCTTCCATGAAAACCTGTGTAAAATCAAGAAGCTTACTCAAGCTTGGGTTAAAAATTAAAATGGCCAAGCTAAGCTCAGACTAAATGGGACAAAATAGCAAGTATATATTTGATATGAAGAATTGAAGAGGGGAATAATCGAAGAAGAGGCCTTAAAATAAATGGAGAAGCTTGAAGGGAAGAGGAACATAATGTTTGCTTGTGAAGAATCCCACTATAGTAAAAAATATCAAGCAATTTGACTCAAATAAGGTGATGAAAAATTAATATATTTCCATAGATTTTTTCAAGCAAGAAAGTCTTGAAACACCATACCATAGATTCAATATAAAGAAGAGAATGTTCAATCAAGTTTCAAGGGCATAGTGAAGGTGACTCTTGAACACTACAAAAAATTAAATAGGGATCCAAGAAGAGAGAATATGGAGGAGATTTTGACCATCTATTCTCACTTCAATAGAATGGTCAGTGATGAGAAAATGAGATTTTCTTCACCCTTGTCACTGAAGAAGAACTCAAAGATGTCCAAGCCTCTTTTCTGAGTGATAAGACTCCATGCCCATATGGTTGGACTATCGATTTTTATAAATGATATGAAATTGAAGGTTGTACAACATGCAAGTGAAAATTTATGTGTCTTAGGAAATGGATAAATTTGCAAGCACATAGATTTTTAATGAGTTTTGGACTTAAAATTGCAGAAATGACAAAGATAAACAACCATCAAATAACACACATAACACAACAAATGATAAAGGAGTTCACCCCTCTCTTGGAATACATTTTCTGGTCCACCTTCCAATGGTCCTCTTTCATTAAGTGTTCAATATGTGAAAAACAACAATTTACAATGCTCAAATGGAAAAAATAACAACTCCAATGGCTCCATAACTATCAAAACCCCTGTCTAGGCTAATTTCTGCACTTGATTTAGTCAAAAAATGAAGAAGTTATCTCTCCTAGAAGTTTTTCCTTCTTCTACAACCAAATCATCCTCCAAAACACACACATTGTTCCAAGACCTAGCTCACGTGCTCATAACCTAGACCTGACATGATTCTTGTTGCATGGGCAAAATCGTCGTGTGGTTAGTGTAATTGTAGCACCCAAACCAGAGGTCTCGGCCGTATGGAACATGTGTCCAAGGTCTAGGGCTAACTTCCTACACCCTATGGCTAGTCCTCGCCTTTTCCCACTCTCCTGGTCATGTAGTGATGGTGTAGGACATTTGTCCACGGGTTGGGGCTAAGCCCCGACCTTTTTACTGCCAATTGAACCATAGTTCTAACTAAAATTATATTGGTGCCATTATAGGTTAAGACTCACCTAGTAGGCACGTTGGTTTCCCAGCCTACACAATCGTCCATCCACCTAGAGGTCGCTGGTTCAAAATTCGTGGAGTCCAAACCAAAATTTTGCAAGTCGGTGGGGTGCCACGTGGTAGTCCTCGAGTGGGGCACGTGGCATCCTTCCATTGGCCCACATGTACCAGTCACCTGCCACATGTTGACCATCCGTTGGTCTACATCATCACCCACCCACGCCATCTACCCATTCACTTGCCCGGTCATCCCTTCCATGTGTCATTTCTGCGTCACCTGTATGGTTGTACAGACTATACAACCAACTGCCACGTCAGCCTGTACGGACTTCACAATGAATAAAATTTTCCTATTTGGGAAATAGAAAAAAAATCCATAACTTTTCCATATGGACTCCATTTAAGCCCGTTCAAGTTGTGTTGGGATAATGAGGACGTGATCGACGCAATGAAACCATTTTCGAGCAATTTCGAAAAATTTGATTTTTTATCATTTTTTTATTCCCTAGATCACTCCTCCCCATTGGGAATCTTTTATACCTCCAAAATACTATTAAAGTCAACCTGTACATGAGGGTACAATTCCCTCACCCTTCCAACCTCAATATATTTATCTTTTCTTGGATTTTTGCCTTTGATACCAACACGAAGGTACTCCACATTCCCTCATTTTGAAGTTCTTGTCTTTCTGTCAAGGATGGTATCCTGTTGCAATTCTGAAATTTATTCTGGAGAGAAGTCATCTATTGAAGGAATATGAACATGTTCTCCTTGATCATCAATCAAAGGAGGCTCATAGAATCTCAAATTCTCAACATTAACAACTGCATACATTTGCATATAAGGAGGCAAATTCAAATGGAAGGCATTGTTACCAATTTTTTCAAGAATCTTAAAAGGTTCATATCTGATTGGTTCCATCTTTTGACCTTCTCCTTTAAGCCTCTCTTTTCTAATATAAAGCCAAAATTCATCTACAACTTGGAAACTATGATCAACACAATGCTTTTCATGTATTGTCTTGTACTTGGCTTGGCTCTTTTCCAACTGTTCTTGTACCATTTGTTGTACCATTTGAATTTGTTCAATGAATTTCTTTGCTCTATCAATGTCATAATGACCATCAATAGCAACATCCTTCCCAAAGATAAAATCTAAAGGAGATTTTGGCAAGTAACCAAATCATGCCTCAAATGGAAATGTTTGACTCGATGAATGCTTAGCCTAGTTATAAGCATGTTGAATGTACTGTAGGTGCTCATCTCAAAGATTAGGCTGCTTACTGCTATAACCACGAAGAAGATGCACTAATGTTCTATTCACCACTTATGTCTGACCATCAATTTCTGGAAGTAATGTTGTGCTCTTTTTCAACTTGGTGTCTATGAATTCCCATAAGCTGTACCAAAAATTCCCAATAAATTGAGAATCTCGATCAGAAATAATAGATTTGGGCAACCCAAAATGTACCCATACATGTTGAAAAAACAATTGTGCCATTTTTTCAGCTGTAACCTGCTTCTTACAGGGCATTAAAATACACATTTTCTTAAACGATCAACCACAACATAAATATAATCATGATTCTTTTTAGACATAGGTAATCCTCCTACAAAGTCCATGGAAATGCTTTCCCAAGGATGGGAAGGAACTGGAAGTGGAGTATCCAATCCTAATTTTTTTTTGCTAGGCTTACTTGTAGCACATAAAGAACATCGTCCTCCATATCGTGATAAACTTTCATTCATTTTAGGCCAGTAGCAATACCTTTGCAAATTTGACATCGTCTTGCCTACATCGAAATGGATAGCAATAAGAGAAGGATGTGCTTCCCTTATGATGTTGACTCTTTCACCCCATTGAATGCATAGCTTGCCAAGATCATACAAAACTTTATCATTCACATGGTAATCCAATTCCTCTACTCAGTTAGGTTGACACAAATTTGCATATACATCTTTAAAATCAGCATCTAAAGCATATTGTTCAACATAGCTCTCATGCATGATAGAATTATTCTTAAGAATAACTGAAGCAATAATAATAGGCCTAGAAAGCATGTCAACAACCTTGTTATAAATGTATTTCTTATACCTTATCACCAAGTGGAATTGTTTCAAGAATCCCATCCATCTAAAGTGTCTTTCTTTTTGTAGCTTAGTTTGTGATTGCAAGTATTGCAAAGGTTGATGATCAATGCAAATAATAGTTTCATTTCCCAACAAATAATGTTTCCACTTTTTCACACTTTGTACCAATGCATACAATTCCTTTTCATATGTAGGATAATTAACTATTGCACCATTAAAAATTTCAGAATGGAAACATATGGGCTTACCATGTTGCAACAAGACTGCTCACATGGCATAGTTACTTGCGTCTGTTTGTATCTCAAATGACAGCCTTAAATCAGGAAGTGCAAGAACTAGAGCTGAATTGATTCTCTCCTTCAATGCATCAAAATATTTTTGTTGCTTGCCTACCCATTGGAAAACCTGATTAATGCTTGTCATGACATGTAATGGAGCTGCAATTGAAGAAAAAATAGAAATAAACTTTCTTCAATATTGGGATGCTCCCAAAAAGCTTCTAGCCTCTATTACATTGTTGGGCTTGGGCCAATATAAAATGAATTTGACCGTTGAGGGATCTATCTTCAATTTCCCCCCTCCAACAATATGTCCCATGTAAACTAATGAGGTCTTTCCAAACTCACATCTAGACATCCTTTAAAAAATAATATTTCTTCAAGACATCTAAGACTTGTTTCACATGCCTGACATGTTCTTCACGAAATTTGCTAAAAATCAATATGTCATCCAAGTAGACAATTACACAATCATCAAGAAAAGGCCCCAAAACATCATGCATAACTCTCATGAATATTGCAGGAGCATTACAAAGCCCAAATGGCATAACCATCCATTCATACAAACCTTTCTTTGCTTTGAAAGTTGTCTTACATGTGTCTCCTTCAACAATCCTAATATAATGATAACCACTCCTCAAGTCCAACTTAATTAAATACACAACATCTTTCAATTGATCAAGAAAATCATCAATTCGAGGAAGAGGGTAATGATTCTTTACAGTAATCTTGTTCAAGGATCTGAAATCTACACACGTGGGCCATGTACCATCTTTCTTTGGTACTAAAAAAATTGGTTACCCGCATGGCAATGTGTTTGGCATGATAACCCCTTTGTCAAGAAACTCTTGGATTTGTTTTTTGATTTCATCATTCTCCATGACTGACATCCTGTACATGCCCATATTTGGAAGAGGACAATCTTGTTGCAATTGGATCTCATGTTGGATACCTCTTTTAAGAGGCAATCCTTTGGACTCCTGAAACATCTCATCATATTCATTAACAACCTCAAATAAATCAGATTTTAACTTTGCATCACATCCTTGGAAAGATTCCTTTTCAACATTGTCTTTCGGTTTGATCATCAAGAGTACAAAGTTCTTACTAGCATTGACTAACCTCTTCATTTGTCCAGCATTAACAGGTGACAAATTCAATTTCTTAGTATATGCTCTAACAATGTACTCAACTCCATTTTTAAACAAATGATATTTGTTATCATGGCAATGAAAGATGGATATCCTATCATATAAATATGGACTTCCCAAAACAATACCACAAATATCCAGTGGAATGACATCAAGCTCTACCTCATCTATAAAGTTTGCAATGATAGAAAATCTTAGCTTACATGTTTTATTCACATGCAATTTTGCATTGTCACATATCCAACCTAAAGGATATGGTTTAGGATGAGGAGTTGTTTCCAATTTTAGTTTCTTGATAGTGCCTTCATAAATGAGTTTTTCTTGTGAACCAATATCAAATAGAGTATCTATATTGGTATCATTTTAAATAACCCTTATGTGGAAAATCTCTATTCTTTATTTTATATGTTGAGTTTCATTGAAGCTACTACTTGAAGAACTAGTACTAGCAATAAAGTCCTTACCTTGAAAACCCATGGATGTGATCTTAGTTTCATTTCTAGAATTAGATCCTAAATCATGTTGTGTAGTTGCAACAGTCTTTGGTTTCCCTTTGTTGTTGAACTTTTTGGGTCTCTTTTTAAGATGAAGTTTCCAACAATGGTCTTCATCATGGCCTTCTTTTGAACAATGTTTACATGTGATTTTTTCTCCATCTTTCTTGCCTAAAGAATTTTTCTTTCCTTTTCCTTTGAATTTCCCCTTTTCTTTGTCTCCAATATAAAATGGCTTCTTGCCCTCTTGAGGAGCATTCTTCCCTCTTGCTTCTAAATGTGTTTCCTGTACACAAAATTCATCTATTATTATAGGGTTAAACATAATAATTGTGTGTCTTAAGTAGCTATGCAAGCCTCCAATGTATTTGAGTAAAGATTCTTGAGAAGATAAATCTATACCCAAATTCAAAGCTCTTCTCCTAAATTCTTGAGTGTAGCTTTGCACATGTTTCCCTTTAGCTTACCTAATTTTTTTCCAATCCATGATATCTTTATGCATGTATGCTAATGGATAAAATTGACTTTTAATTTCAACAACAAAACAATTCCAAAAGGATAAAACTTTACCATCTTTCTTCATGTCCTCTTGAGTTTTGGCTTCCCTGCAAATGAGTGATGCACCTTCCAATCTAAGAGAAGCAAGCTGAATTTTGGTTTCATCATCCTGGATTCTTTGTGTCCTACAATACACTTCAATCTGATGAATCCAATTATCCAATTTCTCAGTATTTACCTCTCCATTGTAAATAGGAAATTCTAACTTAATATCAAGCTTAAGCAAAGGAATTTGTGGATGCGTTTTACCATGTTCTTTTGGAGAATTTGGAGATGGTTGTGAAAGGGTAGAAGAAGTTAAAGATAGAGGTGAAGGAGGTGGAGTGCCACCATTCCCTCCATTCCCTTTTGGATTTTTATCTTCATTACCTTCATTACATCTTGGAGGATTTGATCTCTCTCCTTGCAACCTTGCATTCCACTCTTCATATAAAACTTTCACCATTTCTTTCATATCAAAGAAGGATTTTATGAAAGTTTCTTCATCTGAAGTGAGGGTTTCATGACTCTCCTCATGAGACATACTTGGTGAATGTCTCCTTGAAACTTTAGGTGAATGAATTGTTCTCCTTCTTGAAAGTTGAGAAATTGGCTCCACAAGTTGTCTTTCTCCTCTTGAAATTTTCAACCTTGTAAGCATCAAAAAAACACTTGCAAGCAACTCAAACCTTTGTCATAACCTCAGCTTTGATACCAACTTGATCTAAACTTGAAGGTTGTACAACATGCAAGTGGAATTTTATGTGTCTTGGGAAATGGATCAATTTGCGAGCACATATATTTTTAATGAGTTTTGGACTTAAAATTGCAAAAATAACAGAGATAAACAACCATCAAATAACACACATAACACATCAAATGATAAAGGAGTTCACCCCTCTCTTGGGATACATCTCCCGGTCCAGCTTCCAAAATTCCTCTTTCATTAAGTGTTCAATATGTGAAAAACAACAATTTACAATGCTCAAATGGAAAAAATAACAGCTCCAATGGCTCCAGAACTGTCAAGAAACCCTTGTCTAGGTTTTCTTTGCACCTGGTTTGGTCAAAAAATGACGAAGTTATCTCTCCTGGAATTTTTTCCTTCTTCTACAGCTAAATCGTCCTCCAAAACACACATATTGTTCCAATAGCTATCTCACATGCTCAGAACCTAGCTCCAACGTGATTCCCAAGTTTTTATGATGTGGTTGGAAAATTCCTTTTGAATGTGGTGGAAGAATCAAGAAAGTATGGAAAAATCTATGGTCAATTGAACTCAATCTTCCTAACTAACATTCCAAATATGGAAAACCCCCCTTCTTTTGATTCATACGAGACCATATCTTTATGCAATAGTTTATACAATATTATATCAAAATTCATAGCTAGGGGATGAAATCCCATACTGTTACATGTCCATATTTTACGATCATTTTGGCTTCCTAAAGGGCATATTAATTTTTGATGTGGTAGTGGGGGCTTAGTAAGTCTCACAAATTATTAATAAAAAGAGGTTTCCATTATTAATAACAAAATTTTGTTGGATTACTGAGAAGGGGGGGAAGGG
>SNQJ01S0289531.1:0-10821 GCA_010110895.2 Picea sitchensis | reverse complement strand
TGTACTTGAACATTTAAGTGGGGTAAAAGGAGGTTGCCCCCTCGAAGAGGCTTATTATCTGAAATTATCTCTTTTTCAAGGCGTTGAGTACTTTTCCTGAGGTTTTTCTATGCTATCTTGATGTTTGGTTCTTAACAGTATTTCTTCCTCCATAACACATCTCCTCAAGATATCATCAAGTCCCATCTTATATAGCTGTCGAATGATAAGTGAAAAATCTGTAGTGTGAACTACCAACTGTTTCTTCTAAATGGTTGTATATTCACGAGGTGCCATTCTTCTTGACAGGAACTGGACTATCTCAACGAAGTGATGATCAACCTTTCTGATAGCCAGCAATTGTTTGTCTAGTAGTGTATCCTCTAGACTGGTAGGTTCCTCTTCATGTTATAACCTAGACAAGTGGTCAAGTCCCTTGTTCATTCCTCTTGGATTGACCACAATCTCAAAATCATATTCCTCGAATAATAGTAGCCATATGCATAGTCTTCCCCCCAACAATGGCTTGTTGACTAGGTATTTCAATGCAGAGCGATAAGTAAACATATTAAAATGTCCTCCCAACACGTAGTGTCGAAACTTCTACAACGCGTACACCATGGATAAACCTTCTCTTTCAAAAGTAGTGTAATTTATCTCAGTTGTAGAGAGCTTCCTACTAGAAAAGGCTAACGGGTGGTAAATATATCCTGCTCTTGGTTGTGCTAACACTGCTCCTAATGCAATAGATGAAGCATCGACATGCACATGGAATTTCTTATTCCATTCTAGGAAAACCAAGATTGGCACAATGACCATTTTCTACTTCAGTGTGTCGAAGCTCTGCTAACATTCATCTGACCATAGAAATTAACAATATTTATTTAAAATCTTTTTCATGGGTGTTGTTATCTGTGCATATCCTTTGATGAAATTTCTATAGTATCTAGTATGTCTCAGTGCAGTGCATAGTTGTCTAACTAAAGTAGGAGTAGGTAGATCGACAATAATGGAAATCTTGGAAGTATCTACCAACAGTCCCTTCTTACAGGCAATGTGGCCTAGCAACACTCCAAAGGGTGAAAAGAAAATACATTTTTTTAAATTTATAGCAATCTGACATTGCCTACATTTATCTAACATCAATCTTGAACATTCAATATGGTCTTTCAATAAGCTAAAAACAATAACATTTATGTAAAAATTCCTTGAATGCTTCAACCACCACCCTGGAGAAGATGGCTAGTTCATTCTTCAATCCGAAAGGCATCACTGTGTACTGAAAACAACCCCATTCTATTGCGAATGTTTTCTTATGGTGATCTTCCTTAGCAATCCTGATTTGGTGATAACCTGAAAATCCATCTCTGAAGGAGTAAACTTCCTATCCTCCCACATTATCTAGTACTTCATCAGTAAATGGTTTAGGGAATGGATCATGTAAGCATGCATCATTCAACTTCCTTAAATCTACACAGATTCTTATTTATCCTGACTTCTTATCCTATACCACCATAGGGATAATCCTTTATGATTCTTCAACAAGTTCTATGATTCTTGCTTCTAGCATTCTGTCTAATTCAATATTGACTTTCTTCTTATATTTGGGATTCAGTCTGTAGGGTCTCTTCTGGATTGACCTTGCATCTGGTTTCAAGGGGATCTTCATTTCTCCCATGGGGATTTTAATGCCCTTCGTGTCTAATAATTAAGGTGTAATTAGTTTTTCTTCCTTCTCTTTCTAGATACTTGATGTATTGCCCTATTCAATAGAGGATCTATCATGCCTATCTCATACTGTCTAAGAAAATTTTGTAGATCTTGCACAACTCTTTCATCTTTAATCAAATCAATGAACGTATATAAGGAATTGACAATATTGCTTACCTCTTTTCCATCTCCAAGTGTGGCTGACTGATCTAATTCTAGAGGCATTCCATATTCTCTCACTTCTGGCTGTGTCTTCAATGAAGAAGCTTGATCTCTTCCAAATTCTCTTTTTGCTTCTTCAAACATCTTCTTTTCTTTTTATGGATCAAACACTTGCATCTTCTCTGCAACTCTTATGACCCTTGATTCTTCTATAGTATTCCCTAGAGTCACCTTGTCTTCTCTTGTAAAAATGCCTCCTCTAGTGATGATATGGACTATGGGATCCTCCCTGCGAGGTTCTACTGAGATTAGTTGTACTTGATAGTTTCCTCTGATGGAATATCCAACAATACTGAGAAGGGGGGGATGAATCATTGTTGCCTATTTTTTCTTATTAATTCCTTCAATATTAAGAACACATATTAATTATTCAATTAATAAATATATGATGGACAACAAACCCTTATGAACACAATATTTATTGTGGAACCCAACAGAGAAAACCACCAACTCTTTTCTATTAACTACAAAATTCCTTTTCTTAGAAGTTACATAGAAGGAAGATGTTCTTCCTGTTCGATCAAAACCAACTGATCAGGATGCACCCACACCCTTTTTCACCAATACCAATTGGTAGGAAGCTTTGACCCATATTTATTCAGCTATAACTTACAAGGAAGAACCAACTCCCCTGCAGGCTCCAACCTTCCCTTGCACCACCCAACCACCCTTAATTTTACAATGTAATTCAATCTCTTCTACTCTTCATTAACTTTGAGTCAAGCATCCATTAAAACAAGTCCTATCAGATTTGATATTTCGACTTCGACTTGTTTTCCCTTGCTCCACCCTTCCTCCCTTTATGATGGTTATAACATGTATAACAATTCTCCTGTATTGTCTTCTTGCAAGGTATTCTGGTTATGTACATACAAACTTCATCTCTTTCTCTCTGGCTTCTGTCATTTAATATTTAATGACTCTGTTGTAGTCCAATAAAGGTCTGATATAACATATACTGGATTGCATAACTGCTTCTCTGACTTCCTTTGTTCTTGATTTTCAATAAGATATTGACAAGCCCATTAGATTAAACAATTATTCTTCTTCAACTCTGCTTCTAATTTTTATATTCTTATATGGACTACAGAGACACCACCTTCTCATAACTCTTCCTCATGTGAGTTTGAGATGCATTGTGTCCCTTTTTTTGGACCATCGCACATTTTTGTTTAACTAAACTATAATCATTGTTTTATCATTTCTACCGTGAAGGCTTTTCATTAATTGATCACATATGGATCAATTTCATCGTTTAAAATCGATCCTGAATCTTTGTTATTTTCATAGAGACCGAATTCTACAGAGTCTCTTCCTTCAAACCATTACATGTGATCGAGCATTACAGAACCATGGGCTCACCAACTACAACGACGTATTATAATTTACTTTTAAAAATCTTATATCATATGACCAACAGTGGTGACTAGATGCTAGGCCAGGCGAGCGCTTTAAGCACTTATGTGAATAAAGGGTCACGATTTGAATGTCCTAAAATTGTCGACTGTCACAACTTTGATACTTCTCCCTTTGAAACTTTTGGACTTGAAACCTTTCAAAACATCTGAATCAGATTTCCCAAACAGATCATATGGTTTACGTTTATTTCGCATAAAATGATCAATTGTGAGATTTAATTCTTACAAGGATTAATTTGACACCTGGGTCTTATTCAAGCATTGAGATGGATGACCACAAATTACTTTGTGACTTCATCTATTATACTTACGCTATCCTTCCACTATGTTTTTGATCAACGGTTTAGAATGAAACATAAGTATTCTTTAGATCGGATGACCCATGTCTACTTTGGGACTTCGACACTCAGTACTTCAGAGTTTTCGAATAAACATTGCTTAATTTTCCTATGGACTGATCACCTGATGAGTAAGTCATAATACAGTGGAGACCTCTTTCTGTTGGTTAACACTTCCACTTACACTTTCCTTCCACTCTAGTAGATCGACATATAAGAATGATCCCTAAGTGTTTATTTAGATCGGATGAACCATGTGTACTTCGAGATTTCGTCCTTCGGGATTTCAGAGATTTTGTCATTTTCTAGTGGTGAAAGTTCTGAAGTAAAACTCCCAGAGTGACGTAAATTCCTTACATCACTTGATGACATGTCACGAGCCATGTAGCTACCATGTGTCACTTAGATTCATGATTTACATGTACCAAAAATATTTATTTCAACTTTATGCTTGTCATTCTCTGACTGTTCCAGTGTCCTTGCTGATGTGGACTGCTGACGTGGTTTGTCACAATTTCCTGCTGATGTGGTCTGTCAACATAGATCTTTCGATGTGACACATATTCATCTTCTTGATCTAATGGTCAGAATAATGTCCTAAAGGTATCTTAGATCGATGACTAAGAGTGACTTTGGAACATCGTCCTTTAGGACTTTGAGACTTTTGACATTTCTTGGTGGTGAAACTCCCGAAGTGACATAACTTATTGATGTCACGTGTTGACACAAAAAGAGTGAATTTCCTCTTGAAATGTGTCATCATCTGATTATGCCATGTATACTTGCAGATGTGGTCTTCTGATGTGGCCTTCCATGTGTCCTTGCTGACCAACAACCCTGATCAAACGATCATCGTATATCCTCTAGATTCGATGGTCCTTATTCATTTTGGATTTCGGGACTTCGAGTATTTTGAATTTTCAATTTGCCAATTATTCCAAAGTGATATTCCCCGAATAGTAACCTCCTTGCTAATTTTAACCCAAACTTAATGTTGTTCGTTGATCATGTTTTTAGATCAACGACTCGATCTTTCTATGATGCAGTTTTTCCTTGGTTTAAATCCAATGATCCTTCTTCTTAGGCTATCCTTTCCTTCCACTTTAGAATGATCTGACAGCTCACAGAAGTTCACATAATTGTGATCTCAGATATTTTACCTCACTTGTCCTATCCTTCTACTTGATTTGATCTAATGGTCAATGTGGAATCTTCGAAGTAGATTAACGATCGACGATGATTTCAAAACCACACCTTGCGAGTGATTTAACTGGACACCCAAACTCCGTAATTTGAAGTTGTGCGTTGTTGGTGAGTCAACCACAATCTTTGATATTTGAAGCTGTAAGATCTAACAGTCCTGAATAATTGCGGGATTGGAAATACCACAATGTTTAATACTTATTACTATCTCCGCAATCTATCCCCATCATTGATCTGGTGATTACTCATCCGATGGTCATGACTTGATATTACTTAATATGATCGTTTTCTGTATCAACCACAGTCGTAGATGTTTGAGTTTATGAGATCTGATGATCTAGACTGATTGCAAGATTGTAACTAGCGAGTAGTTTAATTCTTCTTTTTCTCTCCACAATTCATCCATGTCATTGATCTGTCAATTGCGCATCAATGATCTTGATTTGATATGAGTTTCATCGCTCCATACCTACTGATTTTCAACGCACCATCTCTTCTGAGATTTGATATTCATTTGTTAACTCTCCTAATCTTTAATCTATCCATATCATCCAATTGTTTGACATCAGTCATTATCTACTATTGACTAGTCCTCCAACGATTCTTATGAAATTCATTGTTCCATCTCTTCTGAGCTTTGATATTCATTCGTTATCCCTCCTGTTATTTTATCTCAATTTATCAACACATCAATGATATCGACTATTGACATCAATGAAACTACGTCCAACAATCTCCCCCTTTGTCATTGATGGAAACACACCAACTTCATACACAATCTCCCCATGTGGTGATGCTTTTGTCCTCTGAAGTTACTCTCCCCCTTTGACATCAATGGAAAAGGGTTTTTCCTCTTATGATATGTCTATCTATATGATATTGATCAGTATCTGAACTTTGGAAACTCCCCCTGCAATCATGCTCTACCTTCCAAAACTAAATGACTCCCCCTGTCAGTCTACTCTCTCTGCCTCAAACAATTCTCCCCCTTTGTTTCTAAAAAGTGTAGATCTTCCTAACAAGGTCTTTCCTCTTGTTATATCTCCAGGATGTCATGTATAGCATTTTTTACATCATAACATTGTTGATTTGGATATTGTTGTCTTACTTAACACAACACAATTGTAGGTCATATTCTTCAAACAACCCTTGGTTTTCTCCATCGATTCTCATCGATCTCTAACTAGGATACCAATTGTTTTTATATCATCCACCTTGACATCTCCACTCTCAACAATCTTATGTAACCTAATATTGTAGCCTCTGTATGATTTCTTGGTAGAAGCATATCCAAGAGGACACCTTCATTAGATCTCGCATCAAAGTTTCTGAGATTCTTATCAAGCCTTTTGATGTAGCACTTACTTACAAAGACCTTGAAATATTTTACCGATGGAGCTCTTCCAAACCATAGTTCATAAGGAGTCTTATTACTATTAATCATGAGATGACCTTTGTTCAATATGTATATTTTTGTTCTTAAATCATCCCTCCAATATCCATCAGATAATTTTTCTTCATTGATCATAGTCCTTGCAGCTTCCTAGACAAAGTTTTTTTTTTTTATATATATATTTTTATTTTGAGGAGTTTTAGTGTACCATTAAAATGGGATTGAAAGATTTTTGAGATAATCATCGCTCAATTCTTATTTTTGTTCTATTGTTGGAGATTCAACATCAACGTCACTATTATGTGCATTAGAAGCTTCTTCATCCTTAACTTGAGAATTTTCACCCACCAATCTCCTATTATTAACTTCATCAATTTCGGGAGAAATGTTCTCATTATCTTTCTTGTTTGGTACTTCAGATTTTATTTTCCATGTCTTATTTACACTTCTTGTCATATTGTGTGAATAATTTCTTATTGACTATCTTTTTGAGTTCCAACAGTCATGGGCTTTGTGGCCATATCCATCACAACTGTAGCATCTCATAGTGTAGAAATGTGTAGCAATATGTCCAACAAGATTGTAGTTCCAACATCTTATATTTCTATTGAACCTACCAATTTGTTTTCTTCCACAATGCCTACAATCCAAGGCTTTATGATCATACTCATTACAAGAAAAACAATAACCATTAAAACACTCTCATACTTCCTTTGTTTCGTCCATGAAGGTGTTGTTTTTCTAAACTTACTTTGAGGTGTATGAGTAGATTAAGGATGTATTCCTTGATTTGATCTTCTAAATGTTGTAATGTTGTTGTCATTCTTTGAACATGAAGAACCTGCATCATACTTTCTTTCCCTTTTTATAAAAGAAAGAGTTTCATCAGACCTATCTTCACTCTTTACAAATGAAGGACTTGCATCAGGTTTCTTGGGATCACTAATTACTTACTTGTTGTAGCCAAGACCGTTTTTTTCATTTGGTGATCTTTGACTATCCAAGATCTAATCTAACATCATAGATTTATTCAAGAAATTGAATTGGGTGTTTGAATTCTCAACCTTCTTTCTAAGATTCACAACTTTTTCTTCCAAATTATGACATGATTCTTCCCTTTTGTTCAACTGCTTCTTCACTACCTCCTCTTTTTTTTTAGTTTCTTCAAGTTGGGTCTTCAAATTGACATTGCTTTCTCTTAGTTCTTTTAGATCTGCAAGGATTTGGCTAAGTTCATCATCTTCCTTGTTTTATTATTTTACTTGGTTGATTTCATTTTTTAATTTCTCAATCTCCTCTTTTTTTTCTTCTAGTTGAATATTTTGCTCAGATATGATCTTTTCATTGTCTTTGAGAATTTCCTTTATTTCCAAGAAATGATTTTGAGTCTTTTCAATAAATTCTTTAGTGTAGTCATGAAGAAAAATATAGTCTAAATAATGATGGTCATAATAGTATTCATAAAGACTCCAATCAACTTTCTGTTTGACCTTAGATAGTTCCTCTTCTACATGTTTCATGGGATAGATGCTAACAAAACATTATGATATTGTATCTAAATCTTCTTCTTTATTTGCAGGGGAGATTTTAATATCAACATTATTGCAATTGGAAGATTGTGAAGAGTCTTTACCTTTATGGATCACTGAGTGTTCCTCTTTATTCTTGATAGGAATGTCTTTTGTGTTTTCTCTTTTGATTTTATACATCTTCATGGGAGGAAGACTGGATTCTTTGGAGGTATCATCACAAGACATGTCATCTTCAACATCAATCTGAGTGATAGGACTTGAACCTTTAACTATGTGTACTTGTTCATATTCAAGGCCAAATTTATTTGAAGGATTTTTTTTTAGACTGATAACTTTATCAAGGGATTCAATCACTTTCTTGAATTTTTCAACAGTCTTAAGTTGATCCTTTAGTTGTTTACACCTTTGTTTATATTTTCTCAGATCATTCAAAGAACACTCAAGCACAGCCTCAAGATTGACTTCTTGTTCAATGTATGAGTATTCTTCCAAATAATATTCATCACTAGAATTGGTGTAGATTGAACTTTGTTCTGATTGAAATGTTTCATTAGAATTTTCTTTTGAGTAGAGGTCTTTCATATTGTCCCAAAGTTCCTTTGCAGAATTACATTCACCTATGTTCTCTTTGACATAATCATGTAATAGATCAAGGATTGTATTCATTGCCATTGAGTTACTTTTCTTGGATTTCTTTTGAGATGGAGTCCTTACTCTTCTTGGTGGGAAGTAGTCAGTGATTACTAAATTCCATACATCATGTCCCAGTGCCTTAAGATGAATTTCCATTATATTAATACAAAATATGTATTCTTCTTTTCCAGGTATTGGAGTTCCATTCTTAGTGTAAATATTGTTTCCATCCATATGTGCTTAAATTTATCTTCCTTTCATTTTGTTAGAATTTTCTTAAAGGAACCTAGCTCTAATATCAATTGATGGAATATCCAACAATACTGAGAGGTGCCTACGTTTTCTTATTAATTCCTTCAATATTAAACAAACATATTAATTATTTAATTAATAAATATATGATGAACAACAAACCCTTATGAACACAAGATTTATCGTGGAACCGAATAGGGAAAACCACCAACTATTTTCTATTAACTGCAAAATTCATTTTCTTACAAGTTACATAAAAGGAAGATGTTCTTCCTCTTCGATCAACACCAACTGATCAGGATGCACCCACACCCTTATTCACCAACACTAACTGGTAGGAGGCTTCAACCCCCTATTTAGTCATCTATAACTGACAAGGAAGCACAAACTCCCATGTAGGCTCCAACCTGCCCTTGCACCACCTAACCACCCTTAATTTTATAATGTAATTCAATCTCTTATACTCTTCATTGACTTTGAGTCAAGAATCCATTAACACAAGACCTATCAGATTTGACCTTTCGACTTCAACTTGTTTTTCCTTTCTCCACCCTTCCTCCCTTTATGCAGGTTATAACACATATAACACTTATCCTGTATTGTCTACTTGCAAGGTCTTCTGGTTATCTACTGACGAACTTCATCTCTTTCTCTCTGGATTCTGTCATTTAATCTTCAATGTCTCTATTGCAATCCAATAAAGGTATTCTATAACATATATTGGATTTCATAACTACTTCTCTGACTTCCTTTGTTCTTGATCTTCAATAAGATATTGACAGACCCATTAGAATAAACAATTCTTCTTCTTCAACTCTTCTTCTGATTTTTATCTTCTTCTTTGGACTGCAGAGATGCCACCTTCTCATAAGTCTTCCTCATTTATATAATCCTCAAAATGGTGTGAGTTTGAGATGCACTGTGCCCTTTTGTTTGGACAATTGCACCTTTTAGTTTAACTAAACTGTAATCAATGTTTTATCATTTCTACTATGAAGGTTTTTCATAAATTGATCACATATGGATCAATTTCGTCCTTTAAACTTGATCCTGAATATCTTCTATTTTCGTAGAGACCGAATTCTGTAGAGGCGCTTCCTTCAAACCATTACATGTAATAGAGTGTTACAGAACCATGATATCACCAACTACAATGACATACTATAATTTCCTTTTAAAACTCTTATATCATATGACCAAAAATGATGACTATATGCTAGGCTAGACGAGCGCTTTAAGCACTTATGTGAATCAATGGTCATGATTTAAACCTCCTGAAATGGACGATTTTCGTAACTTCAACACTTCTCCCTTTAGAAATTTTGGACTTGAAACCTTTCAAAACTTCCAAATCAGATTTCCTAAACAGATCATACAGTTTACATTTATTTCGTAGAAACTGATCAATCGTTAGATTTAATTATTACAAGGCTTAATCCGACGGTGTTACAGGATAAATCAGTATATGAAGACACTAACAGATCTCCCTAGATCCACCTGGATCTAGAACAAAACAAGACAGGACATGACTCTTTCCCTAAGTTGTAATCATCGAATCTACTACCAAGAAGGAATGAGTGACATACCTTTATATCTCTTCCTTAGGTCTTTGTTGTTCCTACTTTGCTCCGGTGCTCTTGTGAGATCAGGTCCAAGACAACACAAACCAACCGAAGTGAAGATAGCAAAGTATATTTAATGACAGCCTATGCATATGATCAAGGAGTTATGTGATAAAATAAGAGTGATTTTATGGGAAAGGGACATGCCACTATAATGTATTAAATGAAAGTAGAAGATACAACCAGATCACCTTGATGTCACAAGATTCCTTTGAAGGGTCCTTGGTTCTGACACACACACTTTATCTACACTTGCAAGAAGAATATCCAATATGGCTTGATGGACAAATGGAGACCTCAAGATTCAATTCAAACAAGGTTCCTCACACAATTCTTTCATCAATTCTCCATTCAATCTTGCTTAGCCTCTTCCTTGAGAAACCCTTCATTATATGGGAGAAGGAGATATGGTTATGTCGATTAAGGTTGGTTGTCATTGATGTCAACCCTTGAAGAAAGACCCATAGCACAAAGGTTTGGGTAATGGACCCAATAGTGTTTGATGTAAATATGACTCAT
>SNQJ01S0289528.1:0-10821 GCA_010110895.2 Picea sitchensis | reverse complement strand
TTCATAACTTTTCATTGGTTGAATTAGCTAAAACGTCCACTTCTTGGCTAGCTAACCCTAATCCTGAATGCAACAAAAATATAGGTGACGTCACACCTTTTGATCTCTTGTTTGGCTTGCAACGTTGTGACATTTTTCACCTTTATTGATAGACTTTGAGTTGTAGATTACTTTCATAAGTTTAATTGCTAAAAAGTTCCACTCATTGTCTTTAATTTGACCTTAATTAATGCTTGATGTCACATCTATAGCAGCAACAATATAGGTGACGCAACAACATTATTTATATGAGATGATTTGAGATATTTATTGCATTGTGATATAATACAAGGACTTAATTGTGTACATTGAATGCTCTTATCTCGTGGTGTACTTATTGAAGAAGTTATATAAGCCTTTTTCTTTGCTTAGTAATCATTGACTTCGTCAATAATTACATTTGATCATTGCTCATATATATTTAAAGATAGTCATTAAACTGTGAAGTACTAACCCACTGGAGCACATTCTCTAGCTTTGTTTGTTTTGTCTCGCAAGCAGGTGCCATCCAGTGGAACATATTCTTCTTGACTATCTCATCTTTGGCAGTAATCTGTGAAAGGGAACCTCATAACTTGGTCCATTACCCCCTTAGCCCTTCTGAAACCCAGATTACTAGGGACGTCTCCCTTGGACTAGCCATCCTAAATAGAAAGAGCTCCCCATCGAGGTGACAGTGGGTGGGGAAGCTCCTGTTACGCCGGTTTTAAGCCTTGACTCAAGCTATTTAAACCCTTCCTACAAACCGTGCGATAACAGGACCATCACACCTCTTCATATAACTTAACCATAATCATAGTTTATTATTCTTACCATGAAGGCTTTTCATAAATTAATCATAGATATGTATCAATTTCATCTTTTAACTCGATCCTAAATCTCTGCAATTATTTCAGAAATCGAGTTCTGCAGAGGCGCTTCCTTCAAACCATTACATGTGACTGATAACACAAAACCACAGGCTTATCAAATTTAGCAACACACTGTCTTTTCCCTTTATATATTTTATTCCATATGACCAATGACGGTGAACCGACGCTAGGACAAACGAGTGCTTGAGCGCTTATCAAAATCAACGATCATGATTTAATCTCTCAATGAAATAGATGACTGTTAGGACTTAAGGAATTCTCCCTTCGGGACTTCGCCCTTCGGGACTTCGGGACTTTTTCCTTTCAAATCTTTTGAATACTATTTTTCCGAACAGATCAGATGGTTCACGTTTATTTTGCAAAACCAGATCAATGGTCAATTTCGATCCTTACACTTATCCTTTCACTGCTTAATCCGACGGCTAGGACTTAATCGAGCATTGAGATGGATGACCATCATTTACTTCGAGAATTCATATATTCTACTTACACTATACTTCCACTGTATTTTGATCAATGGTTGAGAATGCACCCGAAGTATTCTTCATATCAGACGACTCATGTCCACTTCGAGACTTCGGCATTCAGGACTTCGGGACTTAGGTCATTTGTTGGTGGTGAAACTCCTGAAGTAAATATCCCGGAGTGACGTAACTTACAAACGTCATATGTTGACATGGCATGCGCTGAGTGGCAGCCACGTGTCACTTAGATTCATGATTTACGTGTACCTCATCTGTCGATTTCATCTTGCCACTTGTCATTATCTGAATGTGCCATGTGTCCTTGCTGATGCAGTCTGCCACATGTTCTTGCTGACGTAGATCTCCCGATGTGACACATATTCATCTCCTTAATCTAACGGTCAGAATACTATCTTAAATGTATCTCATATCAACGACCGAGAGTGACTTCGTAATTTTGACTTTTGGGACTTCGGGTAATTCGATATCTCGGCTTCACAATTCTTATGAACTGAGATTCCTGAAGCGTAACCTCCTCACATATTTTAACCCAAAATGAGTGATGTTCGTTTGATCAAGATCTTAGATCGACGACTCGATCTGTCTACGATGCTTCTTTGCCTTTATTTAAATCCAACGACCCTCCATATTTGATTATCCTATCCTTCCACTCAAAAGTGATCCAATGACTGATGGAAATTCAGATGATCGAGATCTCAGATCTCAGCCCTTTCTTATCCTATATTTCAACTTAAATTGATCCAACGGTCGAGTGACCATTGACGGTCGATGTGGATTGTGGAACCACAACTTGCGAGTGGTTTAATTCGTCACCAAAGCTCCGCAATTTATCCCTGCCGTTGATTTGGTGCTTTTGTATCCGATGGTCACGAATTAATCCGACTTAATCTGATTGTTTGTTGGATCAACCACAGTCGTCAATATTTGAGTTTATGAGATCTAACAATCTAGACCAATTGCGGGATTGGAACTAGTGAGTCATTTACTTCTCCTTTTTCTCTCCACAATTCATTCCTGTCATTGATCTAGCGCATGAGTATCAACGGTCTTGATTTGATATGATCGTTGAATATTCCCCCAATGATTTTTGGCCCTTGACCAAGTTGTGAATATCCTTGGTCATGTTTAACCTACTTTTGGGACTTCGACAGGCTGTTGAAAGCGGAGTGCAAGTTGAAGTGGAGATCGTGGGATCTCAAACCCTTTTTAGGGATTTTTGGGTTTTGGGCTTATGTAACGGTTATGGGGATGTCGACACATGGGTTTACCCATGTTTAGGCCCGATTTTGTAATGTATAAATAGATGTCTAGGTGATGTAAGAAGTAGGGAATCTATGTGATGCTAGGTGCTAAGTGCAAGTGGAAATTGTAATTGCTTTGTGCATATTGTGTAATACTTGCAAAGATAAGTGCAAGTGATCATAAGAGACTGTGGAAGGCTTTGTGCTGTAACTCAAGGAAGGAGGATCTAGCGAAGTGCACAGATCTCTTGTCCTCTGCGGAGTAAGATCTCAAGGCTTCGTGCATGTAGAAGATTGACAAAAGACAATAAAGAGAAGACGAATTGGTGGACGTAGCCCTAGGGTGGGGGTGAACCACGTCTATCCTGTGTTGTGGTTTCTTTGTGCATTTTGGTTGTTCTCTTGTTTATGTGATTAATTTCTTAGTGCACTGATGTATGTTAGATGAATCTGATATGATAGCTTAGTGATGAATAATGTGAATGAATGTTAGATCTGACCTATGTTGATGTGATTAGTGCTTGATTATATTAGATCTGTGTGGATACTACGTCGTTATGTTATTAGGGTTTATCTGCACTATAAGCTAAAGGAGAATATTGATGAACTGTAACTGCTAAGTGCTTTGTTAAAGTGTTACAATCACAGATCTGTGCCCCAAATAAGGTTGTAGACATCGAAGTCCTGCAACCACCCTTGCCTCTACCTCGCGTGAGACTTCATCTGCTTCGCAGGTGTTGCCGAAAAGGCTGGAAGTTAGGGTTTTGTTGGTGTGCTATTGTAGTGTTGAACCCTGGGACTACATCTGTGCCAAAAAATGATTTCGTTTCCAGGACCAGAACTGTGATTGTTGGGAACTAAAGAAAATATAAATCTCTGTGCGTAGATCTATTTCCCTAGTGCACAGTATTCTACTTAACTTGTGAAGCTCTGTGCCAAGAAGAAAAGTTAGAAAAGAGGTAAGACCTGAAAGCTTTGTGCTTTGATAAAGGTAAGAACAATGAAAAGTTTTGATTGAAAAAGTAAGATAAGTGGAAATTTTTGTTTCAAAAGTATGGATCTAGGTATGTTTGATAAATTTTGTCCTAGCTTGAAAAGTAGGGCACAACTAGATGAAAGAAGGTTTGATATGAGTAGATTTGACAAAAATAGTGAAATATATGTTATTCCTATGCATAGAAAGAATGTTTGGACTAACAAATGGATGCAGGATCCTAGAAATAATTTTTTGCAGATTAGCTACTATCCTAGTGTGTAGTATAGGAAAGGCTGGGGATCCTTTCAAAGAAAAAGAATGCATAGAAGAAAGAATTGGAGACTTTGACATTGACTGTGTTATGAATGAAGAAACACAGGTGAATATCATGACAAAAAGAACTTGGGAATATTTAGGAAAGCCTGCTATGATTCCTTCATTGGGAGGAATACAATTATTTAGAGGAAAGATGATAACCCTATGTGGAAGACTCACCCAGATATCTATGAGTGCTCATGGAACTTCGACAGAGGAATATTTTGAGATTGCTAAATTTATTGATAACAATGCCCCATTTTCTATATTACTAGAAAAACCTTGGATTGCAAAGGACTAGGCCAAAATAAAAGAAGAGGAAGTCTTAGAGCAAAGGAAGCAAGAATTAAAATATTTCATGACTAGGAGGATAAAACACTTGATTGAAGAACATGATAATATATCAATGCTAGTTAGAACAAGAAGCTTAGGAGTCGAAGTTGAAAGAACACAAGCAGACTCACAGACGAGTAGAATACCTAACCCAGATAGAGAAGTATTACTCTCTGACCCTATGAAAGAATCTCAACAATGATAATTTACTATGACAAAATGAGATAAGAATCAGAATGGAAAGAGGAATACCGAGACGAAGATCACTAGGAAGAAGGCTAGAAAACTCAGTAAGAAGAGAGAAAATATAGAAAAGTTACAGAAGGTCCCAAAGGGGACTTCATAGAGGGAAGGTTTGCAAGACTGGAACTTCATCTGGATATCAGAACAACACAACATGACACTTCACCATGGCAAAGAGATATAGCCATTGGAAGCATTATAACCATTACCCTGATGACCCAAATGGTTAGAACAACAGTAATGGCCCGAAGACTCACCATCAGACCATTGGGACTGCACCACAATAGAAATAACTGCATTGATTAATGCCTCTCATCTGTTGGAGAGATATGTTACATCGTGTCTACTTAGTCCATCAAATGTTGCACCAAGAACACTTTTGCGAATTGTATCCGAGCCAACTCATTGCTACTGCACTGTGTTTATTGAGATCGAAACCTGTTCCATTGCATTGCACACTCATTCATCCACCTGAGTTATCTGATCTAAGAGTGCATGTCAGACAAGCTCAGTGCCACAAAGAAAGACGTCGAAGAAGTTCTCATCAATCTCATGGCTGAGAAAGTAATGTCTGCAAGTATTCAAACGTCATTAGCGAGGGGAGTGCAAGCCTCTACGTTGACTGCTCGCGGGTCTGGACCATCCCAACCGACAATAGAGAAGAGAACCATGCACAAATATGACCTAGAAAACAAGAAGTTAATCCCAACCATATTACCAGAATACATCCTGCCTCTGGCCGGCGTGGTGAGTACTGAAAGTGCCCCGAGGGACTTTGATTACACCATGGTTACTGCGTACCTCCCGAAGGGGATATATGCAGTTAGAATGCAACAGGATAAGATTTCAATGTTGAAGTTCACCGACTTCAACCTAGGAGACCACACGAACCATATTATGCTCACTCCTTACAAATACTTGACTAGGACGAAGGGGAAAAACTCGAAAATAATCCCCCAACCGTGGACTATGAACCTCGCGCAATCCACCCTCTTGAATGTAATGAAGATTTTGCACTTTGGAAGGCACCGGGAGGTTAACATGTGTGTTAAGATCCTACTGTCATGTTACCATGGTGGCTACCTATGGCTAGATCGATGAATCATAGTCGATCCGACGCTGATCCATAGGATCACCAAATTGAGCATGCAGGGACCCAACTCGTAGGACTTCTACCCAGGGAAGGATACCGATCACGCATTGGCACAGAAGATGAAAGACACATATGGTGATGTAGAAAAGGGAACGTGAGGCTATAAGGTAGCTTCCATCCAGAATGGCGCAGTGTGCCTGGCCTTCCAGTTGATCGCAGGAAATCTTGTCAGAAAGAACCGACCTACACAGGTCACAAGATTCGTTATTGACCTCGACGGGAAATGTGTAGAATGACTCCAGATGAATTGGGAAAAGTACTTGGTCAACCAGCTGGAATTAGACTGTCGCGAAGCTCAGGATCAGGGCTATGAGTTCCACTTTAGCTGGCTCCTAATCCTCATCACATTTATCGCTTGGGAGATGCCGGAAGGTGCGACCTTCCCGGACATTGATCCGTTTGAGCCACTTGCTGCGAAGTTCACCACGCTCTGGTACTCGAGTAATATGGGAAAACAGCGGAAATCAAACGTGATCTTCCACATGTACTATATCCAACCGAAGAAGGCCATTGAAGATGTCCCTTGCATGATGCCAAACACCCTGTACCAGTTCATACCTCTCATGAAGTTCTGCGCAGATCAACACTTCATCTATATCACTATGTGAGCAGACGAGCATAAAGAGAAGCTTCAATCATACTATAAGCTCATAGAGGAGGACCTCAAAGAGATAACCAAGGATTGGTATACATATCTCCTCATCCCCGTTGACCTTGTAGAGATGTCTGATCCCGAACTTGACAACTTAGAGGCTGTTCACAAAGAACATGACACACCTGGAACCAACAGAAGAAATAAGACCGAAGAAGTACAAGACTTGAGTAGCGCATCAGAAGAAATTGCTTCAGTATCACTTGGCCAAGGGGGTGATGAAAAAGTAGAAGAGGCAAATGGTAGAGAAGATCAATAGAAGTAAGGCGAAGTAACATCACCTAAGTATCTTGTTGATGAGGTTGATCCATTTAAGAAAAGGAAGGTTTCCCCCATGAAACCTACTTCCTGAAAGAAATCCAGAGGCACCTTGACTAAGATGAAGATTGTGATCACTGTAGATGACTTCGAATTCATCATCGCAGCTATAGCAGATGCCTCACAAGACATCTTGCAGAAACATGAAGCCAAGAAGGAGGAGATGTACGATAGAATTGAGGTTGAACTTAGGGGGGTACATCAGGCCCTTCAATCCAGCCGCGCAGTATCCACTGCGCCCCCACCATCAGAAGAACCAGAGTTGGGAGATGAGCCTGCCTAAATCCACATAATAGATGATGCGACCAAAGCTCACCTTCTTCGAGCACAAGCTGAGAAAGACCAGGCCATAGTGACCTTGAAACAAACCCAGGAAGAAATGATAGAGCAACATCAGGTTTCACAAAAGGAGGAGGACCTTCAGGTCAAGTTTGAAGAAGAGAGGGCGCATGTCAAGCAAGAAAAAGAACAGTTACTCATAAAACAACTTGGAGTCAAAGAAGCAATCGACAGAGCACTTCGCTCTGTGACGAGATTAGAGCCAAAGGTAGAAGACCAAGTGGAGCATCAAGTAGCACATATTGTGGAAGCTATCCAACAACTACAACAAAGAATAACACACTTAGAGCTACGAACAATTCCCAACACTTCGTGAGATGTATGAGATCAAAGAGAAGCAACTGCTCAAATCACAATTGAAAGAATCAAGGCCCTCTCCATGGAATGTAAACAACTAAGTGATCGTAGTGCCCAAACTTATGAGAGACTCACTGAGGATCCTGAATTGAAGGCATTGGAGTCACAACTCCAGGAGAAAAAACAACAAGCAAAAATAGTACATGTGCAGTTGAAGCCCCTATCAGCTGTTGAGAGGATGAAGCGATAACAAGAACAACACACTGCTCAATAGTAGGTCCAAACCATTCAAAGAAAAGTCACAGAAGTGACTTAGAGGCTCCAACCAATACAGAATGAGGCTTGCCAACTATTCGCAGAGATTGAAGGCCAAGGAGCAGAACTGGAGCAAGTCATCACTACAGCTGAACAACACTTAGAGGGACCTGTCGACGAAGTAGTAATCTAAGGGTTCACCAAGCAGGAGGTCATGGCACAACAATAGGTTGAATCAGCTCGAGCCAAGATTGAGGTTGTTGAAGCAGAGCTACCCATACCAGAGTGACTCAGGATGAGTCATAGGTGAGTGTTGGGGGCCTGTTGGCCCTTGACCAAGTTGTGAAGATCCTTGGTCATGTTTAACCTACTTTTGGGACTTCAACATGTTGTCGAAGGAGGAGCGCAAGTCGAAGAGAAGATCGCGGGATCTTGACCCCTTTTTAGGGATTTTTGGGTTTTGGGATTATGTAACGGGTATGGGGATGTTGGCCCATGGGTTTACCCATGTTAAGGCCCGATTTTGTAATGTATAAATATATGTCTAGGTGATGTAAGAAGTGGGGCATCTATGTGATGGTAGGTGGTAAGTGCAAGTGGTAATTGTAATTTCTTTGTGCATACTGTGTAAGACTTTTAGAGCTAAGTGCAAGTGATTGTAAGAGACCGTGGAAGGCTTTGTGCTATAATTAAGGGAAGGAGGATCTAGAAAAGTGCGCATATCTCTTTTCCTCTATAGAGTAATTTCTCAAGGCTTTGTGCATGTAGAAGATTTAAAAAAGACAATAAAGAGAAGAAGAATTGGTGGACATAGCCCCAGGGTGGGGTTGAACCACGTATATCCTGTGTTGTGGTTTCTTTGTGCATTTGGTTGTTCTCTTGTTTATGTGATTAAATGCTTAGTGCGCTGATGTACGTTAGATGAATCTAATATGACATCTTAGTGCTGAATAATGTGAATGAATGTTAGATTTGACCTATGTTGATGTGCTTAGTGCTTGATTATATTAGATCTGTGTGAATACTGTGCCATTCTGTTATTAGGGTTTATATACACTGTAAGCTAAAGGGGAATATTGATGAACTGTAACTGCTAAGTGCTCTATTAAAGTGTTACAATCACAGATCTGTGCCCCAACTAAGGTTGCAGACATCAGAGTCCTACAACCACCCCTACCTCTACCTCGAGTGAGACTTCATCTGCTTCACAAGTGTTGCCGAAAGGGCCGGTAGTTAGGGTTTTGTTGGTGCGGTGTTGTAGCGTTGAACCCTGGGTTTTCCCTTGTGCCAACAAAGATCCTTTTGAGTTTCATTGCGCCATCTCTTCTGAGCTTTGATCTTTGCGCATCATCCAACAGTTTCTGCTAACTGTTATAGTGTTTGACATAAATGACAACACATTAATGAAACTATGTCCAACACACACACACACACACACACACACACACACACACACACACACACACACACACACACACACACACACACATATAAGAATCTTGGATTACATTGTAAAACATCATGCATAAATGGAAGACTAACAAGTGAATGTTGACCAATTAGATAACTGGATGGTAATGTGCAAAATGCACATGTGCATGATTCATTATGAACAAAAAGTTTGCTATTAAAGCATGATGCTATAATTCGAAAGGGGTTAGGGTAATCCTAACCAAGGATTCTAAAGTAAAAGAGCAGGAAGATCACAATAAGAAGTAGATTGCATAAGAAAATAAGGAAAAAAGGAGGAACGATTTTCTCACCCTAAGAACTCGGAATTGTTTAACAAGAGTCGTAGGCTTAAAAGAACAATTGTGGAAACAAGTATAGATGGAGAAAGGAAAATAAATAGACAAATAAGTTTGAATGAATGGGCTTGGTTGACCCATATAAATTAAAGGAAGGGAGGCCTTGGAAAATAACTCAGTTGGACCAAAAGTCCAGGGCTATGTAGAAGGAGTTGGACCAAGGAAGAGTTCCTTGACTCTTTCCTTGTTGTTTATTGTATTTCTCTCGTACGAGCGATTGATTTACTAATACAAGTAAGTGTTTTGGAATAAGGATGCTAATGGTTGTATGATTAAGGAATACAATTGAAATTGGGTTGTGATTGCACTAGCTAACACATTAAGGAGTAATGTGGTAGAGTGAATAGAGATATGTTGGGGAATATCCAAAAACGTTTTATTAATTTAAATGCTATGATACATGCATTTTTGTCTTACATGAAGAATAATATACATATATATATTGTGATGTATGTCATGTATAAGAAATGATTGGAGCTGTTACGAAAGACAATTTCCAATGATGGACAACCTCAAGCAAAGGGATGACTATGAGAAGGTTGTTAAAAGATTGCTGAAAAGACTTTAAAAGTCCCCATAAAGCACCAATGACGAGGTAGTATCAGAGAGGGTGATAGCAGCCAGAGTAAGTATAAAAAATTCCATACTTATGTGGCATAAGGCATGAAGGAATTTGGTAAAAACCCCTTATGAAAATCTTTCATTATCTCAAAGATATGCAATTAATTGTTGAGTGGCTGTTGTATGCTATTGCTACCCAAGCGGGGTAAGATGCAGGAGTAGAGAGTACCATGGGTACAATGACCAATCTAGGGAGATTGGGAATAAAGGTGCTCATAGTTATCACATGACATGACATTGATTTGAGGAAATGAATGTTTTCATAAAGGGAAGACAATGGATTTTCCATCAAGGAAGGAGGACCTTCCACTACTCCACCTGAATTGTGTAGTTAATAAAGAAAAAATAATTTTGGGTGGACATGAGTGTTGACACCCTGGTTACTAATGAAGGAAGAATTCTTGGGTGCATTCAAGAGAAACTTATAGTTTCATATGTTCTAATTTGGATCATCATCAATATGTAGTAGGAAGTACAATCTTGCTGCAATAATGAACGAGAATGAGTAGACCATATGGTGAAGAGCTTGGCTAAGCTCCAACACGCCATGGAAAAGTGCTTGTCATAAAGTGTGGAAAACTTGAAATCAATGCAAGGGCACATTGGGTATGAATGTGGCCATGAGAGTTGACACATTCATTAAAGTAATTTGATATCTGAATTACATTTTGAAAAGTTTGGTAGGATGTGATGATGCATAGGTAAGGGATGATGTTTCCTCTCACGTATATATAGATGTGATACAACTATTAGAATGGACACGTTAAGAAATGTTTGTGATGACATTTTAAATGTGTTGTGAGAATACACACACACACACACACACACACACACACACACACACACACACACACACACACACACACACACACAC
>SNQJ01S0289527.1:0-10890 GCA_010110895.2 Picea sitchensis | reverse complement strand
GAGAGAGAGAGAGAGAGAGAGGGAGAGAGATAGCAAGAGAAGAAGAGTTGTCGAGAGTGAGATGGAGAGAAAATGGGGGGTATAGAGAGAGTGTCGTAGAAAAAGGGGAAAAAAGAAAGAAGGAGGAGGGAGACAGGGAGGGATAAAGAGGGATCGAGAGAGAGAGAGAGAGAGAGAGAGAGGGAGAAGAAGGGGGAGATATAAAGCGAGTGGGAGATAAGGGGAGAGAGTGAACAAAAGTGATATAGATGGATAGGGAGTGGTGGGATAGAGGGGTATATGTGGGCGAGAGATATTAGAGAAGGATAGAATGGTAGAGAGAGAGGGGCGGGTAGAGAGAGAGAGAGAGTGAGAAGAAGGGGGAGAGTGAAGGTAAAGAGAGAAAGGGGGGAGAGGGATGGGGATACATAGTGAGGGGTTGATGCATGAGAGAGACAGAGTGGGGGGGCAAAGGAGTGGAGTGGAGGGGATCAATGAATTAGGAGAGGAGATAAAGTGAAGGGTAGATAGTGAGGGGAGAGGGCCACGAAAGATAAATGGAGACAAATAAACAAACAAGAAGAAAAAGCATAAGAGTGTGCATGCATTGTATGAACACTTGTGCATTCTTAGAGTGCATGCACATTCCTAGAGCACGTGCACATTAGTTCTATTTAAATTTTTTGGGGGAATGAATGACAACTCTAGCATATGCGTATGATGAGTTGGTTGCCTCAAATTTATGTTTGGAATTACAAACCAAGTGGTTTGGTTTGAAAATACATAAAAACCTTCATTTTTATAAATACCTCTCTATATCTATTTTTCTATAGGATACACAAATATGTTGTCGATGAAACTACACTACAGACACACAAAGAGTTGATTATGCAGATTCCAATTATATAATTATAAACAAATTATATTGTTTACTATTTTTAATATATTTTTGTCTTGGCATATATCAAAATCCTAAAATACATACATATTTTATTTCTGCTATAAATTTTTATGAGTTTGACCAATTTTAAAATAATTTATAATTAAAGTTGAAAAAAATTGATAATGTTAACGGTGTCAAAGATAAGGCAAGGCATTGTAATTTCAAAGATACACTGACTTTAATAATTTTAAAAATATATAAAATCAATATAAATTTAAAAAAAATACACTACAACAATTTTTTTAATGAAATTTCATCCTTAAGGTAAAATTTCAAGTAGATATTTACAATTTCTATGAATAAAAATTATATATTAGGAACAATCCCTAGAGATTAATAGATTTTTTTTCCCATGTTTGCATTGCCACTAACCCCTCATGAGACCATCATTATCTTGCACATTCCTATAAGGAAGTTGTGTTTGTTGCAAGATATTCTTCAATATTGGACCACTAGGAAAGGAAGGGGTAGGAAACCTTAGAAAAGCCATAAATGCAATTGTTGGATTGTCATGTGGCTGCAATAGCCCTTAACATGGCTAGATTTGAGGTGTACCAAGAGATTTCAAACCAATGACTTCACTTAAGGAGTGTCTTAACAACTCACTACCTCACCTACTTCTCTACACCACAATAGGAACTCTTCCAAAATACCATTAATAACCTTGCATAAAAAAATATTAATTGATATACTTGATATAATTGTTTCTATTATTTTCCAAATATTTCACCAATTAAATTATATGATGTTATTTCCATTATCCAATTCATAATTTACTTAGTTGATGACTAAATCTTTATCTACCTTGCTAAGTAGCATTGAATACTACATCTAGTTAAGCCTAAAGGGGTACACCTATTGACAATGGGAAGATTTAATAGGGGTTTAGTGCTTAATAGGTTTTCTATGGACAGGATTAAGGCTGGAATATTCTTAGTGGTCACACAAAATAAATGGTTGTGATTTCAATCATTAACTTCCTAGCTATTATAAAGACATTTGTTTATGTGTTTACTTTTTACATTTACCTAATCATATTTAAAAATTACTTTGATAGCTAACTGATTGCCACTTAAGTGATTAACAAAAATTAAAATATTAACACCAGATAAATGAAGTCCAACCGTTTATTTGTTAATCAATAATAAAATTTAATATATTCTTTTAAGGATTCTTTTCATCTTTTCAACCTTTCGGCTGTACAATCAATAATAAAATTTAATACATTTACCTAACAATTATGTGGCTGTACTAGTGATATATAAACATATCGGATCGGAAAGAAACCTGATATATGAAATGAAAACGTCATCTACTTAAAGTGCTTTCTAAGACGTATCATAATACAACATGATTATTCAAACACTACACGCAAACGAAACTTTTTTTAGGTGAAATTTCAAAATATGAAATAAACAATGAATCTGCTCCATGATGTTCTTAAAGTGAATACGTGTAAAGGCCATTTTGATTCGTCAATCAAAGCCACTTCTCTATAAAGCAAATTTGATTCCTCTAGATTGGTGGTGTCGGCACCGTAGGTCGTTAAAATCAACCGACATCGGCTTTTCTTAAAGTTTGTGCTAAAGCTCTGGTTATATTAAAATATCAGAAGCATAGAAAAGTCAAAAGTTTTTAATCTTTAGGTCACATCATACAGCACCAATTCAATCCCGCATGCAAGTTTATTCCGCGCGCTTTTCGTATTTTCAATGCTCTCGATTTGATTTTCTTTAATCCCGGAGTCTCTTTATTCATAGAGTAGAATTTGTACCGTAACGGATATTTTTTGGAATTCTTTCGAATATCCAGAATGGCCGTTAGGGAGGCCAGAAGCAATCCTGACTATTTACAAAGGGGAGATAATGTAAATTAAACTCAGAGTTGATAAAGATAGAAAGAATGTGAATGCAAAAGTCCTGAGGCTTTCACAGGATTCGATCTGACAGAGAGTGCAGGCGCCTGAAGAAATTGAGAGAGGATGGTGGCATGGCCTCTCTGAACCCAGGGTGGCGATTAAGAATCTTGAGCACATCGAATCCTTGGAAAATATCAACTTCCGCCTTCATGCGAACACGTCTCATCCTTGGAAAATATCCCATGTTTGTCACCATGCGACCATTGCCCTGCCTTAGAAAAATCATCCTGGAAAAAAGTTCGACGTCGTCACAATTTTGTAAAAGTTTTATCTTTTTTCCGAGTCTTGCGAAGATGCGTGGTTTGATCGTAGCCTCTTAAAAAACAAAACAAGTTGGGTAAGCCCGCACTGGCATATTTTGATCGGTGTGAACTCACATCTTTTGAGAGGCCGCGCACTTGTCTCTTGAAATGTCTCATCTTTTCGGAACATGAGTAGTCATCGTACCACTCGGGAGATAGCCGGAAGGTTGAATGCTACTGAATGGTCAAGTATTTGATATATTTCACCTTCCTATATTTTATTTAGTTTGACTTGGGTATTAACTTCTGTTTTTTCAGGTTCTGAATGATGAAGCCTTTGCGATCTTGGTGCTAATGGCTCTGTTCACAACATTCATCACCACCCTAGTTGTAACTGCTTGTAACGGCCATATACAAGCCAGCAAGGAAGGCGGTTCCATACCAGCACAGAAAGATACAGAGAGAGAAATCAGATGACGAACTCAGAATCTGTTGAAATATTGGATCTTTCCAATACTGGATTGATTTTTCCGATATTGGACTGAGTCTTTCCGAATTTGATTTGATTATTTCCGATATTGGACTGATTCTTTTCAATTCTGATTATTTCCTTTCCTGTAAATATTTCATTCTGGTTATTTTCGTTTCTGTAAATTGATCCGTTATATATGTACCTATACAGATTTATTGTAATACAAATGAGAAAAATCATTTTTCAAGTTGGTATCAGAGCTGCAGGGTGTCATCTTCCTTGGTATGCGACCTTGTTTGAACGGACTGCATACATCTATGTTCGGGGGTCGATTTCTTTGGTTCGACTCCCTTTGCTCGTGGGTGGTTTTCCCTTTATTCGAGGGCTTTTTTTTCTCTCTTTCAGTTGGTCAATTTTTTTTATTTATTTTTTCTTCTTTTTCTTAAGGTTCGGCTTTGCTGCTCAGCGCTCACTCATTGGACCATGGCCAATTCGGATTCTGAATTATCTGGAATAAATCTTCTCTCATTATTATCCAATCCGACGGTTCATAGTTCAAAGCTGGGATTGTACTTGATGAAACAAATTATGATATGTGGTCTCAAATCATGGAGATGGAGAAACTCTCCTTTATTCGTGGCACTTCACAGCCACCTTTAGAGAAGGATGATGGATATGAGAAGTGGTATGCAGACAATCAAAAGGTCAAGAGATGGTTGTTGATGTCTATGTCCCCAGAAATTATGAAGCGATACATTCGCTTACCCACCGCTCGAGATATTTGGAAAGCTCTTTCTAAAGCCTTTTATGATGGAGCAGATGAATTACAAGTTTTTGTTTTGAATCAGAGGGATTTCTCTCCCAAACAGAATGGCAGAACACTCTCTGTGTATTATGGAGAATTAACCGAGATTTTTAGTGAGTTAGATCATCGTGATAAGGTGATCATGGAGAATGCGAAGAATGTTGAATCTTACTGAAAATCAGTTCAGCGACAAAGGGTGCACATTTTTATTGCTGGATTAGATGGTAACTTTGAACAAATCTGTGGTGAAATTTTGAGAAAGGATCCTATTCCCGAACTAGAAGCATGTTATGCATTGGTCCGCCGTGAATTTGTTCAACGCACAACGATGAATGGAGAACCGGAAAAATATGAAGCTTCAACCATGGTGACTCGAAACCCGTCTAATAAGAATCCGCCTCCTCAAAACCAGCATGACCAAACAAGGCCCAGCCATCTTAAGACCACTATTGGTGCCAATAAATCCTCGTACAAATGGACTCATTGCCATCAAACTGGTCATACCTAAAGTCACTGCTTTGAACTTGTGGGGTATCCAGACTAGTGGGATCATAGTCGTGATTCACGGAAAAGGAATTCCAGAAAACCCTCCAGTGTTGTTGTTGTTGAAACAAGGAAAGAGGATGATGTTGTGGGACAAATCTTGGCATTAGCAGCAACGACAGGTAATGGTGGTAAGGTTTTAAATATGTCTACACTTTTTTCTAATAGTGCATGGATAATTGATTCCGGTGCTACAAATCATATGACATTTGATTCTAGACAAGTCTCACCCCTTAAACCGTCCTCACAAAAATTTGTTTCCACTACCAACRGTTCTTCRACCCSAGTTATTGGAGAAAAAACCTTGCCTCTCACTGATACTTTGAATCTAGATTTTGTTTTAGTTGTTCCATCTTTGGAATATAACCTGTTGTCAGTTTCCCAAATAAACATTGCCTTACTTTGTGTTGTAATTTTTTGGCCTCATTTTTGTGTGTTTAAGGACATCCGAACGAGGCAAATGATTGGTTGTGGTGTTAGGCGAGGGAAGCTATATTACTTGGACTTGGTGTCAAAGAGTTCGGACAAATTGTGTCAAGCTTTCACAGTGGATGGCTATGAGGGGGAGAAGAGGAAATCTGAAATTTGGTTATGGCATCGACGTCTGGGGAATGCTTCCTTTGGTTACCTGAAGAAATTATTTCCTAGTTTATTTGCAAAATTTGATGTTTCTAGTTTCTGATCCAATGTTTGTGAATTTGCAAAAAGCCATTGTGCTTCGTTTCCATTAACTTTGAATAAAAGTCCGTTTCCTTTTATGGTCATACATTCTGATGTTTGGGGTCCATCCAGAGTCACTACCTTGGGTGGATCACGTTGGTTTGTTACTTTTATTGACGACTGTACCAGGATGACTTGGGTGTGCTTGGTGAAATCTAAAGGGGAAGTGAACTTGTTATTTCAAAAATTTCATAAAATGGTTCATAATCAGTACAATGCACAGGTTCAGGTTCTCCGCAGTGACAATGGAGGCGAATATTTAAGTTCCGAATTTCAACAGTATTTGGAAGTATACAGAACTATTCATCAAACGACTTATTCCAATACACCTCAGCAGAACGGGGTGGTCGAGCGAAAAAATCGTCACTTGTTGGAGGTTGTTCGTGCTTCATTGACAGAATCCCATATGTCGTTATCTTATTAGGGAGAAGCACTTACCTCTGCAACGTATTTGATCAACCGGGTAACCTCCAGCACTATTGATTTCCAGACACCATCCCAGGCTCTCGTCGAAGCAATTATTGCCCCATCCATCCCAAATTTACCTCCTCACGTCTTTGGTTGCGTAGAATTTGTACACCTCCATAAGAATCAACGCAAAAAGTTGACTCCTCAGGCGTTGCGATGTGTCTTTCTAGGATACATTGATTATCAAAAGGGGTACCGATGCTATCATCCTCCAACCCGACGAATGTTTATTTCATTGGATGTAGTTTTTCATGAAGATTCGATGTATTTTTCCTCTGAGCCTGAACTTCAGGGGGAGTATCAGAAGGAAATCCAGACTCTAGACTATGATGTTGACATCCCTGAAGATGTGGATGTTCACATCTTTGAAGATGGGGGTAAGTTGGACATCCCTGAAGGAGGGGAACTCGTTGAACCTATTGATCAAGAAGTGGATTCAGAATTGGATGTGGGTAACTTAGACATCTTTGAAGATGGGTAACTCTCGGAAACTGTCATTCAAGAAGTGGGTGAACACCCAAAAACTTTGGACCAAAGGAGTGATGAACACCCAGAAACTGAAGTTGTGGCTCCACCTCCATCCGTGTCCCTCACACCACAAGGAACTGATACACCAAACCAATCACTTGTTGAGGATGCTCCTAGAAAACAGCTACCACGGCATCACACCAGAGGTATCCCTAAACCCACTTATGAACCCGAAATTTCTAGTAAAGTCAAATATCCCATGAGTCATTATGTGTCTAACCATTGTTTGTCAGAATCAAATGAGTCATTTGTGAATCAATTATCTACTGTATCTATTCCTAACAATGTGCAGGAAGCCTTAGCTGACCCAAGGTGGAAAGCCGCTATGAATGAGGAGATTAAATCGTTGCAGGAAAATAAAACCTAGAAACTTGTTGACCGTCCACCAGGAAAGAAACTAGTTGGATGTCGGTGGGTTTATACTGTGAAATACAAAGCAGATGGTACAATTGAATGCTTTAAGGCGAGACTGGTGGCGAAAGGGTACACCCAAACATATGGGATCGATTATATAGAGACATTTGCACCTATAGCTAAAATCAACACAATACGAGTCTTGTTGTCTCTAGATGCGAACTTGGATTGGCCATTACAACAATTTTATGTGAAGAACGCCTTTCTGCATGGAGAGTTGTCCGAAGAAGTTTACATGGAACTCCCACCCGGATGCATGATACCAAAAATGCATAGCCAGAAGGTGTGCAGATTAAAGAAGTCACTATATGGGTTGAAACAATCTCTGAGAGTGTGGTTCGGAAGGTTCACAAAGTCTATGAAAGCCTTTGGTTACCATCAGAGAAATTAAGACCACACTTTATTCTTGAAGAAACAACAGGGTAATATTACTGCACTTATTGTATATGTGGATGACATGGTGGTTACAGGAAATGACTCGGAAGAAAGGAAGGCCCTGCAGCGTTACTTGTCCAGAGAATTCGAAATGAAAGACCTCGACTCCTTGAAATATTTCCTTGGGATCGAAGTATCTCTATCTGATAAAGGGATCTTTCTGTCTCAAAGAAAGTATTCCTTAGACTTGTTACAGGAAACTGGTATGTCAGCATATCAACCAGCTGATACACCAGTGGAAGAAGGACTGAAGTTATGTATTGAGTCTCATCAGGTACTAGTGGATAAAGGGTGATGCCAGAGACTTGTAGGAAGGTTGATGTACTTAGCACACACAAAACTAGACCTTGCCTATGCATTCAGTATTGTTAGCCAGTTTATGCATAATCCTGGAGAGAAACATATGAATGCAGTTATGCGGATTTTGAGGTATCTGAAGTCTTCTCCTGGAAAAGGAATTTTGTTCACAAAAATTGAAGATTATCAAAGCGTGGATGTGTATATTGATGCTGACTAGGTCGAAGCAGTAGATGGCAGGCGGTCTACTTCAGGTTATTTCACCTTTGTAGGAGGTAATCTCGTTACACGGAGAAGAAAAAAACAGAATGTTGTTGCCCGATCAAATGCAGAGGATGAATTTAGAGGTATGGCACTTGGCATATGTGAAGCGTTGTGGCTACGAATTGTCCTCAAAGATTTGGGTTGTCTGCCTAGGCAACCAATTCACCTATAATGTGACAATAAAACAGCTTGTGATATTGCTCATAATCGGGTTCAACATGATCATATAAAGCATGTGGAGGTTGACAGATTCTTCATTAAGGAGAAGTTGGATGAGAAAATTATGAAGTTTCCCATGATTCGATCAGAGGATCAGTTGGTCGATATTCTCACAAAAGCTATTTCAAGTTGAGTGTTCTCAAAGTTTTTGGGCAAGTTGGGCATGTGTGACATCTATGCACCAACTTGAGGGGGAGTGTTGAAATATTGGATCTTTCCGATACTGGATTGATTTTTCCGATATTGGACTGAGTCTTTCCGAATCTGATTATTTTCGATATTGGACTGATTCTTCCCAATTCTGATTATTTCCTTTCCTGTAAATATTTCCAATTGGATTCTGTTTATTTCATTTTCTGTAAATTGATCCATTATATATGTACCTGTACAGATTCATTGTAATACAAGTGAGAAAAATCATTCTTCTCAAAATCTGTTTTTCAAGTGAATCCTGGCATGTCTGCACGATACGAGTAACATACCGGGGATGATAAACCTGATAGAGGCATCTAGAGGGATTCGAAATCCTGTCGTGCGCCTCTACATTATGCAACTGGTAGAGTTGTCAGAGAGGCCTTATGCCTTCATGATGGTTCACAAGGTCCGGAAAAATCGTTACCTTGGAATTTCAGTATTGTTATTTGTGATGTAAGCATTAAGGAAGGTTGTTAGAATTAATGCTTACATTAGAGATTAGTTTAGATTTGCTAGTTCTAATTAATTGTAAGAAATCTTCTGACTATTGATCCTATTTATGTGTGTTTGGTTGAGAGATTTCCTCATGAGTTTGTTATGTTGTTGAGGAAAACTTCTTATATAAATATGTGTTTGATTGATTAATAAAATAATATAGAGTTTTGTGTGCATATTGGTTTGTTAATTTACTCCCCTTCCACAAATACCAACGGGTCTACACGTCTTGGAGAATGTGATCCTGGGACTCAGGAATGTGAACTAGAGAGTACTGAAGCACACTCCCTACTCAGTGAGCATTCGGGTGGAAAAAAACCAACTTGGTGGTTAGCCCCAGCTGGCACGTTCGAACGTAGATGACCACATCGTTGTCCTCTTCTTCGGAGGACCAAATGATCGAGAGACTCTCATGTTCAGAAGAAGAATGGGGGAGAATCCATGCATTAAGATGAAGGTCATAAGGTTCCTATCCGGTACAAAATTTGACCACACTGTCGTCAATATCACTCCGCTACTGACCCACGAGGATGAGACGTACCCGCAAGTGTACAATTTTTCGACTGCAGAAATGAACAAAGAGCTGGAGAAGGGGTTGGATGAGGAAGCCTTGCAAGTGATAAATCTCGAATATGTAGCGCACAGTAAAACTGTGCGCAACACAATTACAAGTACTGCACGCCACAAAACTCTCGGAACTTACTGCGCAGTGCACAGACTATACAAAACTATGTGATAAACACTTTAATGAAATGAATTCTTCACACACATGAACTTATAAACACAACAAAAGTTCAGAATACACATGAATTTTTAACACACCAAATACTTGATATATATTGACAAATTTGGCGTTGTGCGCTAATACAAAATACAATAACTGTGACGAGCTTCAGGTCCAGCTACTTATGGACAACTTCTTCAACTAGCAAAACGCATACACAGAGCTTGAGCTCTCATACTTCTTTTACTACCTTCAACTACTTTTGTTTCTTCTCTCTATTCTTCTACCTCTCTGCATGTGTATTCGAATAACTATAGACTTAGACATATATGGACTACGACTAAGACTTCTTACAGAAAGATAAATATCGGCTCCATTTAGTAACTCCCCTTCTTTCAGACTAATAAAAAATGATCTTGTGTAAACGTGGGACTTTGTATTTGCAAACTGACTGACCCACTGACAAATCAATAGAGACGTAAAGCTCACCAACTTGTAATTACTATTTCTAACACTCCCCCTTAATTATAAGTACACGAGATTACAAAAAATTACATAAAAAATTGAATTGATATTTACTATCAATCATTTGTCACTGCGCAGGCAACCAGACTACTACACAGATGTTGAAAAACATCTCTTACTAAAGCCTTTGTAAAAATGTCTTCAAGTTGTTCTTTAGACCTGCAAAATTCTAAACAAATCTCTTTGTTATTCACCAATTCTCTGATAAAATAATACATTGTCTCAATGTGCTTAGTTTTCTTGTGAAACACGTGATTTTTGGATAACATGATTGCTAAATTGTTGTCACAAACTACTGTTGGTGGTTCTTGTTTTTCCTGCAACAAATATTTTAGCATTCTTCTCATCCAAACTGCTTGACAAGTTGCGCTTGTAGTTGCGACGTACTTTGCTTCCACTGAAGAAAGAGTCACTATGAGTTGTTTCCTTGATTCCCATGATACTACACCTATTCCAAAATGAAATGTGTACACAGAGGTACGTTCCATGTCATATATGTTGCCTCCACAATCACTATCAGTGTATCCAATAAGTCTGAAATCTTCTAAAGTAGAATACTTGATACCAAAATCTTTTGTTCCATTGACATATCTCAAAATTCTCTTTCATGCCTTCCAATGTCATTCTTTTTAGTTTCCATGAACCTTGAAATTAGGCTCACTCCATACATAATATCAGGTCTTGTTTCTATTAGATACATAAGA
>SNQJ01S0289524.1:0-10821 GCA_010110895.2 Picea sitchensis | reverse complement strand
TTTATGTCCCTACACATTTCTTCACCTTCATCAAGAGTCCAAGTAGGATTTTCTAGAGGCTTATTTGGTGTAGAAGTTCCCTTTTTTGGTGGCATGTTGGCCAAGTATCACTTTTGAACCTTGATTTTGAGGTGGTTCTGATAGACAATATTTCTTCTGTTGTATCTCCCAAGTTTCGGCCCTTCTGGGTATGAAACTTTCTTTTATGTATTTCTATGATATTTCTTCTCTGCAATGCCACAGGTCTGATCAAAATTGGATGTACCAAGTGGAATTTATGGTAACTTCCCCACAACTTGTCGATTTTTGGCCTTTCCAGGAGATCTCACTTGTATAGCGTTCCCCGCACAAAATAATTGATATGAAATTCTAAAACTCACACCAGAAATACTACAGACTATCCAAAATCCAATGAAACCAGTCCCACTCAATTTGGATACTCTAGGAAGAAGTTATGATTTTTTTACCTAGAACACCTTCTTGAGACTAGTCAATAGGACTAGTCAGATACCCTATCTTACACAGGGTGTATCTACAAATTTAAGATGAACCAGAAGCTGAAATTTTTACCACAGATACCTTACTAATTTCTGTAAATAGCCTCTAGAGTTCAGGGTCTGAAACATTACATAAATTTTTTTATAGAAAAAATTACGCAATGACTCAGTTTAGGATGATTCCAGAACCCTATCTTGTACAGGTTGTATATCCGAAAGTATAAGGCCTCAGGAGCTTAATTTTGAAGCCAACTCACCTTGATCCATCTACTAAATATCCTCCAAGCTATTCCTTCTGAAACATTGTATAAAAAAAGTTATAGCGAAAATTCCAAGGTGTCTCAGATGTAACAGCGAAACCCCAAGACCTTGAGCTCTGATACCATATGTTAAGAACCACATATCAATGTAGCATAGAAAAACCTCAGAAAAAGTACTCAACACCCTGAAAAAGAGATAATTTCAGATAATAAGCCTCTTCGATGGGGCAACCTCCTTTTACCCCACTTAAATGTTCAAGTACAAGATGATTCAAAATGAAAATGTCTCCTTGGTATATATAAGAGACTAGGAGGTATAATTACAACTAATGGCCTAAAGCCAACATAAATAAAATAAAATTACTAATATAATATGCCCAATTAAGGGGTAATGAGCCAATATTAGGGCTTAACACTCTCATTCTCATTTTCCTCCACAATGTTTTTTTTCCTCTTTCCTAAAAAAGTTGTAGCTTCACCTCTTTCCATATATTGTTGTTCCACTTAGACGCTCCCCATATTCAAACTGATGACATGTTCATGTGTTATACCTTACCTCCTCGCTCCAACGTGTTCCTTCCTACACCTACCCAGCCTGAAATTTTTGATAAACAATGAACTGCATGTTGACAATTTCACTGTCAACATACACCATTTTCGCCATGTGGATAAATTGTGGCATTGAGGAAATACATGGGAGGTGAATGCATAAACCAAGGAGAAGAGAACATGTTCAAGAAGGATTCGGCCAGGGAAGGTAAGTTCGAATTCAATGTTAAGAATTGTTAAGTTAAGTGCCAATTTTGACTTCCTGAGGAACGTTTTGAGAACATAAACAATTCATTTCTAGCAGAGGTTGATTGTAAGAAGAAAAACAGAGTTGGGTTTCAACAAGAAGGCATAGAATATTTTAAATTGTAGATTGAATTGCCAAGTATGCCCTTTCATCAAGAACTTTATGATTGAAATTAACAGAGAGCAGTTTAGAAATTAAAAAAATGAGATTTTCTTTGTTTCATTTGAACAAAAAATTCTTGTTGAAAGAACATTCACAGAATTGAATTAAAACAGAGTCTGCAAGTTTGAAGAAATCAAAACATTTGATTGAAGAATATACAGGGTTGATTTTTTTTTGGACAAGGATAGACCTCCTTTTTGTATAAGCAGTGAAATATTTTTCAGGGTCTTTCTCTTTAAAAATTGAAAGAATGGTGTCTAGGTATGAACCAGAGAAGTTTGATCCATCAGAAACTCACAAAGACTGTCTAGAAATTCTTGAAAAAAATCAGTGGATATATTTCTTTGAGAATTTTGATGGATATTGTGAAAAGGTTGCATTAAAGTTTGCTTGTTCATTTAATGGGGAAAGGGCCACTGTTGGTAACATCACCATTAGAATTTCTGAAGATGTAATTGCACAGATCACTGGATTACGTCAAACTGGAGAAAGATACTTCAAAACTAAACAATTTAAAGACAAATCATGGGCACCTTTTGTATCCAGATCTAGGATTGCAGCAGTAAATTGGAAAAAAGGAATTCCAAGAAGTTGGTTGATTCATCCTTGGAATGAATTAACCTATCTCATCCAGAAATTTATTACTTGTGAAGGAAGGGTTAGTATTGTCTGCCTGTATCACATCAAATTGTTGCAACATTTAAATAGTGATTGTGAAATAGCATGCCCTACTTTCTACTGCAAATCCTTTATAAGATGGCTAAGGTTTTTCAAAAACAAGGGAGGAATACAGGAAAGAGTCTATACCACTATGGCTTCATCAAAGTGATCATCACACAAGACTACAAAAAACAAAACTTGTCCTTGGCAGCAGGTTTATCACATTTGGAAATGGTTTGAAATAGTGGAGAAAATAGAAAGAAAAAGCAGAGATCTTGATTGTCACGGATGATGAGGAGGAAATGCAACACCCCAAGGAAACAAGCTCAAAACAACCTATGGGGAGAGAAGAACAAAATTATGGTGAAAATGGAAAATAATTCCAAAGAAAAAGATAAGATTTTCTACCACATATGAAAGGAAATCAAGAAAAATTCAACAAGTCCAAGGGACAAAAAAGTGATGATGAAGAACAACAAAGCCCGGTGTACACACATGGAACTTTGGAGAACAAAGAGACAGGAAAACCTGATCATTTAGAAGATGATGATTTTGAAAAACAAGAGACTTCTACATATGAGAAAATGAGAGAAGGGGTGAAACAATTAATTGAAGACTTGAAAGATGAAACTCAATCACCACAGAAAGTAGAAAATATAGAAGAAATGGTTGGTGGGTCCACATGGGAGAAGAAAAGAAAGGCAAGAAAATAAAAAGATGAAGAAAAAGATCAAAGAAATAGAGGTCCTAGAAAGATATTTGAAAACAAAAATGAAATGTTGAGGACTCAAAGCCATACAAGAAATCATGGGGAAATGAAAAACTAAAGAAGAAGAAAAGAAGCTTCAAAAGCGAAATAAATTGATCTTCGAACAAGCATACAAATGGCTTAAGCAAAAGCAAGCATACAAATGGCTTAAGAGGTTAAAAGTTCTTCATGCAGCTCAAGCCAATATGGATACATTATTGTGGGCAGAAGAGGTGGCAGAAGACTATTGATAGGAGTTCGAGAACATTTTTGTGCATGAGGACATACAAAGTCTTCCTCTTGGAGTATTGGAATTTTCATTTATGCTTATTTCACTTCACAAATCATACTTTGTCTCCAAAACCATCCATTTTGCCTTCAACATTCATATTTTCCATAAAACAACCTATGCAAAGGTACATTTATCATTCTTAGCTTAAAATTGAATTTTTGAATTTTTAGCATTAAATTTAAAATTTGTCGAAATTCACAGTTGGCTAAATCCCCTGTTGCTCCAAGGTTCGTGTACTTTTAGGACAGCTGGGAGAAATCAAAGGCATGTGTCATGATCCTTGATGTACAAGGATGGATGTATACCTATCAGGTTTGAGATCTGATCTTTCCAGGTGTCTGGTCAACATTGTTCAAACAGGGCCATGATACGTTTTGTAATTATGGATAGTTTTTGAATTTTCTTGAGTTTGTTGCTGTATTTTTGGATGCGAGGAGGGATTTCGTGCAGCTCTTAGGCCTATTTTGTGGATTTCATCCTCATATTAGGATTCTTTTTAGTATTTTCAATTACAAACTTTTTTGTATAAATACTTCAAGAAATAGACTAGTATGACATCTTATGTTGATGAAGAAAACTCTGAATTTTTAGTCTCGAGATCAGTTTGGTGTTTTGTTGATGATGATGTTTATAGAGATGATTATGTGGATGTTCTTGGAGACCCTTCTTAGTGGAACAACTCTCAGTGTACCATTGAATCGGCTTAGGGGCCCCCCTTGCCAAACTATTTACCTTCTCCTTTTCATTCTTTTATAAATTTTTGAACAGGCTTTAAGTTTACATTTTGTTGTGTAGAGTAATGTTTATTTGTTTTAATTGATTTCAAAATTACTTATGTTTCTTATGAATGTGGGAAAGAACAAAATGCATCTCTTGTAAAAGGGTTTAGTCTTCTGACATTTACAAGCCTCTAAGCTAGTTTGAATGGTTATTGATTTGAATGCTTAAATTTAGTTAAATGATTTTACTTTATCTTTCTGATTAATGGTAAGAGATCTATAAATACACCTTTTGTAGAATCTGCCATTTATTTCATACTATTTTAGATTAGCTTTTGAATTATTTTATTTAAAGAACTAAATTGATCTCTAAGTCCATACATTTTGGATGAATGTCTCTAGTCTTAAACATCCAGTTGACAATTAAATACACTCTAATTTACATCAATAGATTGGATCCCAACACATATCTCCTAACCTATAACCATTTATCCTTACAAACCCCATAAATTATAACCCAAATCACCCAAAAGAAGTATAACCATAAATAACTAACACTTTTAACCCTTGAGCCATTTAACACCAAACTTGAAAATTCTATCACATGCAATCTCTATAACCCTTATAATGCATGATCCATATTATCTCAAAACCATATCACATATTTGATATGAACCCTATATAATCCTTACTATTTATAACCCATGTGTCCCTTAACATATAACCCCCAAGTCAAAATCCAATATATATCCTAATCTCTATAACCCATGTGTATAACTCTTTATCCCATAATCCCTAACACATAATCATTCTCTCCTTTAACAATGATCACGATATAACCCTTAACACCTACTAAATTAAAACCCTAAGAACTTTATTACACCAAACCCCTCTATCCAACAACTTTTGTAGCCCCTCACCTATATAATCCATATAATACAATGAGTATAACCATTATACCTCTCCTAATACCATAGCATCATCAAACAACTTTTGTAACCCCTCCACCTATATAAGCCATATAGCTCCTAATGATTATAATAATTATACCTCAGGCATACCATATCATGCGTCAAGCTGCTAACATTTATAAGATCCATAATACTCAATTCCTAACTATTGATATTATGGTAGTACGGAGAATTATTAACCTCACCCTTAACTACTACTACCTTAAAACCCTAATATATTTACTACCCCTAACCCCTCTATCCATTAGTTTTTGTAACCCCTAACCTATATAATCCCTATAAGTCCTAACATTTATAACCTTTATGCCTCCTAATACCATGGCCCCTATAATGTTGAAACGCTAACATATATAAGACTTATAATACTTCATCCCTAACTACTCTAACTCATAAAATCTCTAACCTATAACTCCTAAATATAATTTCTTATACTTATAATCATTAACTCTAACACCTATTTCCCCTAACTCTTAATACCTGGTTTCTATGATCCTAAATAATTTTCACCTCTTGGATTAGTTGGTTATTGCACCACCATTAATGTTTTTCTTTAACTCAAAGAAACCATAAAACTCATGAGGAAAATGAAAACTAAAGAAGAAGTAAAAGAAGCTTCAAAGCGAAACAAATTGATCTTCGAACAGAATACAAATGGCTTCAGGAAAAGCAAGCATACAAGGCAAAATATAAGAAGTTAAAAGTTCTTCATACAGCTCAAGCCAATGTGGATACATTATTACATGAAATAGAGGTGGAAAAAGACTATTGACAAGAGTTCAGAACATTTTTTGCATGAGGACATGCAAAGTCTTCCCTCTTGGGGGAGATGTTGGGTACCATTTATGCTTATTTTCACTTCACAAATCATACTTTTGTCTCCAAAACCTTACATTTTTCCTTCATTTTATTCATATTTTCCATAAAAACAACCTATGCAAGGTACATTTATCATTCCTTAACTTAGAATTGAATTTTGAATTTTTAGCATTAAAATTAAAAATTTATCGAAAATTACAGGATTTGACTAAATCTAGTAATTGCTCCCAAGGGATAAGTATACTTCCAGGGACAGGCTGGGCGAAATGAGAGACATGTTTCATGATCCTTTTTGTACAAGGATGGATGAATATCTATAAGGTTGAGATACAGGCTTTCTAAGGTGTTTGAGGTGCTTAGCAGGTTTGATGTTGTCAAAGGTCATTTTAGGAGATAGCGGTAGAATATACCGTAACAACAAAATGAATCATTATTTATTTCGACCAAAGTAGACAAGAAAAAAAAAAAGATATATAAGGCCAATATATATAAAAATATGTATACAAAATTATTACCTTAATGAAGGTATACCAATCATGTGTTCTTACCCCACAAATTCACCTTTCTTCATTTTAGATATTTTTTATGTTTGAAACAAAACCCAGCGGGAAATTTAATTCTTTGAATGACCTCTTTTTACATCATTGCTTTGTTGCTATTTTAATAACCATGGAAGGTTATTCGGTCTAGTACTCCATCGATCTATTTGAATATCGGATCTGCCATTGCATGATTAGCTTCTTGAATGTCGATTTAAAATTTTGACAATTTTTCTTTGTCCCTCCTACAATCTATGATTCACCATACTTGTTCAGATCACATTCTTCCTGATATGCATTATATCAAACAAATGAGCTATTTTAACTCCTCATAGTGAGGCAACCTCATTAATTAAGCGGGATAACATTTCATTCCTCATTGGAAACCCATTATTAATACCTTCATGATGATTGTAGCCTTCATGGGCTTATAAAAGAAAATCACAAAAATAATTATCAAATGGGGTAAAATAAATTTAATAATAAATAACATTCAAAAACATTACATGATCCTACATTATGAAATTGGTACCTTGACGATTTCTATTATGTTTCAACTTCCATCGAATGGATAATCTCTAATAATCTCTATGTCTGCTTCATCATGAGACCCTGTGGACATGCAAATTTACCCTTTGTTTGAAGACCTGCAACAAATGGATTAATGTCAATTATCACGATGAATTATTTTAAAAATAAGCATGCACCATGATGCTTACTTAAGAAATAATTATGCATGAAATTATTAAAGAGAAATAGTAGAATGCTACCACAAAATGTGAATCCGAGTAGCTCATGAATTGTCCATAAAAGTATTCCATGGAATTTAAATTTCTTCTCCCACATTGGTTTACATATGTGTCATACATTGTGATGCCCGACCCATAACTTTAGTAGCTAAAATTGATAAGAGGCTCGATATATACGTTCCTTATCTTTAACTTGGTACACACCTAATTGTTTGAAATTACACATGAATTACTATAGGAATGATATCATGTAATGTATGTAATTAAATAAATAAACAAAAGATATTATGTAAAAAAATTGAAACAAATAGAAAATGTTATATTCAAAAAAATTAGTATAAACAAATACCTAGAACAATCATTGTCAACATTATATGCTCCCTCTTTATTAACATCCAAGGAGATATTTATTGTTGATATAAAATAGTCCATGATGAGTAAATAGACCTAAGCTCTCTGTGGATTAACTTATAATTCGGTATGATGAGAAAGCCTAACATTATGGGGTTCATCTTTGAAATCTTCCCATTTTCCTCAATTTCCCTAAATGCATAATCATGTGAGGCATTTGAAGAACACCATCTCCACTTCTATTATGTGCATGGTAATCCATAAATTGTGTTATTCTTTCCTTTGAACAATCATTTTGCAAAGCGAGATTATGGGAATATGACAAAAGAACCTTCGAGGCACCTTTTTGTTACTTGATGAGTTCGATATCTACTGATAAGAAATTCTTGGAGACATTACGTTTAGAAGCATGTTGTCCATAATATATAATATGGTCCATTAGGACTGCATCTATAGTTTGATAATCCATTTCAATTTCTTTCATAATAGCATACAAACCTCGATATGTGTGAGGGGTAAAATATTTGGCGATGGTAACAAAATTCACCTAACAATCTAAACTTGTAACAAATAACTGGTTAATGTAAAGAATATTAATTGTAGAAATTGCATTCTTATTTTACACATTAATTATAAAACAAATGAAAAAATCAACATTTATGTATAATGAGATGACATATTACATACCTTAGTATCTGTGTCATACAAGTGTTAGGAAAATTATTCATAACCTTTAAGTTCACTAGAAACAATGTAGCATAGAGAATATTTTCTCTTGATGCTTCATAAAGTCGTTTATTTGCCTTTTCTAATAGAGGTTCATCATAAGTACCATCATTTTCCCCATCCTCATCAGTTGCAGAAAAAATCTTGGATGTCATTTGATTTGTCCAATCATCATCCTCCATGGGATCATTAACTTGATTTGTCCCATCATCTTCTTCCATGAGATCCTCATTTGCTTGGTCATGATGTTGTTCCTTAGCTTGTACAACATCGTTTCTATTAATACTTCCTCATTTGCTTGGTCATGATGATGTTCCTCAGCTTGTACAACATCATTTCTATTAATACTTGGTGCAATATTCTGTGGAAAGTTAGAGGGAAACTCTAACTTTATAATTAGAAACAATCATGCAAAATTAGTGTATACTATAAAAAACATTCAAACAATAGATATATATATATATATATAATTTTATATAAAATTTACAAAATAAAAAAAGATAATGAATATATAGCATATTACCATGGGACGATATTCATTCGATCTGCCATCAATGTGCTCATATTTCCTACAATGTTTTGTAGATGTTGCTAATAAAATTCTTACGGGACATCTGAGGCAACATTTTTTACAAGGGCAATAACATCTTCCATCACCCTTTTCACCCGCTTTACTTTTCCCCCCACCTCTAACAACATTCTACGACATTCTTCCGCACAAAAATACCCTTTCAGAACCGTCGTTGTTATAGCAAGATTGTTGCAACATCTTTAAATCGTCAAATATTTATAGTCCAATTTTAGGTCACAATCGTCGCAATTGCGACGACCGTGACCTAAAAATATTTATTTTTTTTAACCTATTTATTTGTCATTTTTAACGGTCAATTTTAACGTTAGGTCATTCATCGCTCTTGCGACGAACATTGACCATATTAATTTTAACAAACTAGGTGCGTCGCTCATGCGACGAACATTGACCACATTAATTCAGTCAAATTACATGCGTCGAGATAGCGACGAATACTAAGTGGATTTAGAAAAAATGAACTTTTTCTCTTTCATGTTGTGACGAAAGAGTACTTTCGTTGCAAGTGGTAGTCGCAAATTTTTCAATATGTAGTAGTGTTTGATATATGAAAGGAACATATTGTATGAAAGGGAGGTGGAATATGAACACATAGGAAGTAATGTGCTAGGAAATAGATTATCCTAGGAGGGACCACAATATGTATATTCTTTTTTTTGATGAATATAAAGTTTTCTGTTTCTCCACAAAAAATTAAAAAAAAAATGATGTCCCCATGGAAGATAGAACAAGGTGGAAATCCTATTCCAAAATGAAATATTAATATGATTTAATTTGTTAATAGTCAATGCTATAGAATTGAGAGTATGAAGACATGTTTCAAACAATGTATAACAAATGTCGTATGATGAAAAACATGTAAGAAACGTGACATCGAGATGTTTAAATAGATAGACAACTAAGATAGACCACGATGAATTATTGAGGTGAAATATATCATTGTTGTTAAAGTTGGTTTTCATAATTAAAACCCTTGTTGGCCTAATTATTAAAACACATAAAACATGAACCTTTAAAAATATAGAATAAAATACTTTATCGAATGGCTATGATTGAACAACCTCCATCGATGAAAGTTGTATAATTTTTCAGTAATTGTTTTTGTGCTTGCTTTCGATGATATTCACCTATAAAAAATGTTATCTATTAGACATAATCCATCAACAGTTCAATAATCCAACCTTGTGTAGTTCCTATGTTGGTTATTATGCCTTAGCTTTAGTTTGAAGTAACTCAAACTTTGATAAATATAGTCTTTGTGACCTCTGAGCATACAAGGGTTGTGATTAACTAAAGTGTACTTCATGTATTGCATAAATTAGGTTAGATGGATCATTATTGAAAATGGGTATAAGTAAAATTTAATGAGGATGAGTATTCCCAAAAAAAACCATTACACATTTGCATGTTGATGAAATTTTAATGCAATAGGTACTTTTAAAAAACGAACATAGCAATATAATGTGTATTGGCTATGGACACCACCAAAAATATTTTGTATATTTTATGAGTCTTGTCAGTCAAAATCAATTAAATGAATTTGATGCATTAAATCATCAATCCAAATTTGTAAACTTGTCAAGTGTAAAGCAAAATATATGTAGAGAATCAATGCCTTATTTAAATGATGCAACTATGAAAAGAAAATGGTTCATCTATTTTAAATGTTGAAACTAAATTGCAATTATAGAAGATGAAGTTAAGCTACAAAAACAGAATAAAAGGCAAGTTCAGTACTTTGACAACAACAATTTGATTTTTCCTTAATCTCTGATCCTTAACTTCATGAATTTTACCATTTCGATTTCTTGAATTACAGAAATTACCAAGAAGGTTCTATCAATCAATGACTTGTATGATTCAAATATTATTGTGCCAAGAGATGATAAATAAATCAATGGAATTGGAAATAAATTCACACAACAGAATTGAAATACACATAATCT
>SNQJ01S0289523.1:0-10821 GCA_010110895.2 Picea sitchensis | reverse complement strand
TCTCGGGACTCACAGTTGCGAATAAAATATAGTACATTCAAATGTATCTCAGGCATGCATGGACAAATTCATGGTTGGAATATACCAGTCATTACTATAGCGAGAAAACAATCACTTCTTCCTCAACAATTCTCCCCCATGTCCCAATACAATAACAAGAAGGAATGAGGAACAATAATTGAGCAAACCTGAATGAAAGAGTGAAAGTGTGAATGGAGAAGAACCCCCAAGCAACCCACAAGATGGGTTTAAATATTTACTTGGAAATCAGGAACCACATGACCTTCCCCCATGAAGCTCATGTAACCACTTCTCTCAATTAAAGAAATTGTGGGTAAAAAAATATAATAAAAGACTTATCCCATTAATCCCCCTCTCATATCCCACTATAAATCTTGTCCTTGTCCATATAGCAGCCAATGATGTATTTTATTATTAAAAATGATCATAACATTACATTTCCTAGGCAGGCTGGCCTCTTTTAATTATTTGGGCACTCTAGACTTCCATAAATCAACAAAATACATTATTTAATATGTAGAATCAAAACCAAGGTATTACATTTGCCTCCCCTTTATTTTTTCATTGTCCTTAGTGCATATACAAAACATAAATAAAAAAATTCAAAATTTATTCAAAAATTTGTAGGTACTTTGTCTGCATGGCATCTTCATGCTCCCAAGTAGAATCTTATAGATTGTAGCAAGTCCACTAAACTTTAACTAGCTCTATGACCCAATTCTGGAGTATTTTTACTTTTTTTTCTAATATGTACACTAGCAAGACCTACAAGTCTTCTTATGGCTCCACCTAGATCAAGTTCCAGTCAATAACATGGCTAGGATCATGTATATATTTTTTTAGCAAAGAGACATTAAATACAATATGCACATTCACGGAAGTAGGCAATGAAAACATGTATGCAACTGACACTATTTTGTCCAATATCTCAAATGGATCACATAATCTAGTTGTTATCTTTGTACAACTGCCCAACTTCAATAATCTCTTCTTGGGCTTCACTTTTAAAAGAACATGTTCTCCCACTTTAAATTCTCTAGTTCTTCTTCTCTTATCTGGATAACTTTTCTGTATATCTTGAGATACCTTTAAATTTTAATTAATTCTAACCATTTGGTATTCCATATCCTTGATAAATTATGTCCCAAGTACCACTTTGTCTAATGGGTTTTCCCAATTAGCTGGAGTATTTCATTTCCTACCATACAAAGCTTCAAATGGGATCATTTTCCATGAAGCTTGATACCCATTATTATAGGAAAAATCAACCAAGTGCAAGTAATATTCCCACTTAGATGACTTATCCATCACATATATTCTCAACATGTATTTAATTACTTGGTTGAATCTCTATGTCTTCCCATGTTATTATGGATGGTATGCTTTTCTAAAGTTCATATTTGTATCAAATCCTTTAAACAACTCCTTCCAGAAATTTGAAGTAAACATGGTATCTCCATTTGAAACAATTTCCTTAGGTATTCCATGAAACCTAACAATATCACAAATGTAAATTTATTCACTATTAGTTGTTCTATGAGTCATTTTTACAAGAACAAAATGAGAAACCTTTTTCAATTTATCAACCATTACAATTATTGAATCATGTTTCCTTTTTGTCCTGGGAAATTTAGTTATAAAATCAATGGCTACCACTTCCCATTTCTTCTCTTGAATTGGCAATGGTTGTAGAAAACCTATTGGGTGTCTATGCTCATCCTTCACTCTCTGACATTCCATACATCTGGAAATGTAATCATCAACATCTTTCTTCATTTATGGCCAAAAGAATTGTCTTCTTACTGCTGCAATTGTTTTCTGGTAACCACGATGTCTTGCATATAGAACATTATGCATTTATTTTAATACCAAATTCATAAGTTCTCCGGAACTAGGAACATAAATTCTATTTTTATGCATAAGTAATCCATTTTCCTTCATCTCATATTCTTTAATTTTTTGTTGTATATTTTCTCGTTGTAAGATTTATTTTACCTATAGGTAATGTTGATCTATAACAACAACATCTAAGATTATTTTCTTCAAATCTGATTTATGCATACTAATGGTTGTAGCATGCATGAGATGTACTCTTCTACTAAGTGAATCAACAACCTTATTTTCTTTTCCTTTGATATGATTTATGTCAAAATTGCATTCACTTAAAAATTCCATCCATCTCATTTTCCCGACATTCAAATTTGGTTGTTCAAAATGATATTTCATACCAATATGGTTCATTCTTAATTCAAATCTCTTTCCCATGAGATAATTCCTCCACATCTTCAATTCATGAACAATGGAAGAAAATTTCAATTCATTTGTGGCATAGTTCCTCTCATGTTCTTTAACCTTTCTAGACTCATAATCAATCACATGTCCATATTGAATGAGGACTCCACCAAACTTTCATTTTATGGGATTCGCTTTTTTACCACAAAACATTCATTTTTGTCACCAATCTTTAAAATAGGCACACTAGTAAATAATTATTTTAACAAATTAAAGTTCTCTTCACACTAAATTTTCCATTCAAATTTAATTCCCTTTTTTTTCAAAGAAGTGATGGGATGAACAATATTAGAGAACCCTACTATAAATATTTTGTAGTAAAAGGCTAATCCCTTAAAATATCTGACTTCTGAAACATTCTTGGGTGTTGGCCATCCTCTAATAGCTTCAATCTTATCTGGATCCATTGGTATACCTTATTCTCAAATAATGTGTTCCAAGTAATGGATCTATTCTTGGTAAAAAAAAACACTTACTAAGCTTGGCCTACAACCGATGTTCCCTCAAAACTTGAAATACCAATCTCAAGTGATGTTCATGCTCTTCCTCTGACTTAGAATACATAAGTATGTAATCCAAGAATACTATGACAAACTTATACAAACAATTTATGAATATGACATTCATTAATCACATAAATACAACTGGTGCATTGGTCAACCCAAATGGCACCACTACAAATTCATAATGCCTATACCTAGTTCTAAAGTTTGTCTTCTTGATGCCTTGTTCCTTGATTCTTACCTGGTGATATCCTGATCTTAAGTCTATCTTTGAAAATACATTTTCCCCTCTTAGTTGATAAAAGAGGTCATCAATTCTGGGTAGAGGGTATTTATTTGTTCTTCACTGTGGCTTTATTCAACTGTCTAAATTCAATATAGAGCTTCAATGTTCCATCCTTCTTTTTGACAAAGAGTATTGGTGCTCCCCAAGGTGAAACACTTGGACTTATGTACCCTTTCTTCAAGAATTCCTCTAGCATCATTTGTAATTATTTTTATTTTGGTGTACTCACTCTGTAAGGTGTTTTTTATACTAGGACATCTCTCGTTACTAAATAAATAGAGAAATATATCTCCCTCTTTGGTGGAAATCATGATATTTCTTGGAAACATCTTCAAACGCTTGCAGTACTGAAAAATATTTAAGGCTTGGCCCATTTGTACTTTTTGGATCCTCCACATGGGATACATACAATTGATATCCTTTCCTAAAACATCTCTTAAGGTGTAAGGACAAAATCTTTCTTATAGAAATGGGTCTTGGAATTCCTTTCACAATGCTCTATTTTCCTTCTCCATCAAGACAATTAAATGTCTTGTTATGCCAATCTAGGATATCATGGTGCTTTTCCAACAAATCCATTCCAATTAGAATATCATAATATCCCAATGGTATAATAGTTATATCAACATTAGTATTTACTTTGTTAATACTTATGGGACAACCTATGACCATATCATTGATCCTTTTTTTGGTTCCAGTGGATAGATGAACCAAACTTTATTTTTCAAGCTTACTTTTCTCCAAATGTAATATATCCACTATTTTAGGATCAATGTAACAATGGATTTCTCCTAAATCAATTAAAATAGAAACATGTTGATTAATGATATTGCCTTCCATATTGATCATATTAGATTAGTACTCTACTTGTCGATATTCTAATGATGCATATATTCTTCCCATGTATTCTACTGTTACAGCCTCTTGGATGTTGTGCATGGTCTTCACATTGTCTTTTCTATGAGGGAAATCATTGTACATATGATATTATTTGAATACAAAATATTGGATTGGTGGTCTCCCCTTTTCCCAAAGTGTATTATCTCTTGGATTCATCCTTAGCAGGAGTTGATGGTATTGCTGATTTTTATTTGGGACATTTCTATTAAAAGGGGGTTTCAATCCTTTCTTTCTTTGATCATACTCATCCTTGTTATCCTTCTAATATTTCTGCAAAGATTCTCTTCCCCTTTTCCTTTCTCATATAGATAATTGTCCTTCCTGATGGTCTCAGAGTCCTATCATGGGCTCATCATATTCTCTTTATATAAAATGGCTCCAGACCCTCTCAAAAACCTTTGTATTTTCAACTTCTCATATTTTATAAACCCCAAATACTTTAGTGGTCCAAGAACTTATTTTCATGCCATTGTGTCATGCTTTAACTTTGAGTTCAAATAAATCCTACATTTCTTGTCATAGAAATACTCTAAGAGGTACTCCTTACGAAAATATTACTTATTTCCAAGTGATCCTTCTCTTATTTATGTTCTCAACATTCTTAAGCTAAACCCACCACATATGGGAATTTTCCATGTAAATGGTAGGAGGAAATATTGGCTTATAGGTTTGATGAGTATTTATGAATTTGAAAATACCTCATGAGTTCAAGTATCCATGATTCAACATAATATTCCCTTTTCTCTTTTCACCATCGAAGGATGGTGTCTTAAGATTCCTAAACTCTCCTCACAAACTATCAAATTCATGTCTTATTCTTTGGAGCCTAATAGGAGACACCACTAGACTACTTATGGAATATTCATATGCATAAAATTTCCTTATCGATTGATGAGGTGAGTGATGTTTATGAGTTATTATAACACTTCTTTAATAACCAACTCTTTTGTATTTATCAATTTTTTCATGATATCCTCCCTCTTCCTCCTACCTTGAGTCTGATCCATTATTTTCCTTCCTGCACTTGCAATTGATTTAGGATTTGCGTCACTTGAGAATTTACTTGATTTTTTTATCTTATCATATTCTCATTTTATTCTTTGTAGCTATACATTTCTATTCTTAAGCTTCTCCTGATCCTCTGTGTGGCTCTTGCTCCCCACCTGTGCCCTTGTGTCCACATTGATTATGTATTGATTACCAACATTGATATTTTTTCCTTTGGATTATTTATAATGATTGAAGGATCCCTATCATTCCTCCATTTCTTGAATATTCATTCTAAACTGATATGTTTACACCCCTAATAGTCACTTAAAGATGTCAAGGAAACCATTTTTTTAGAAATATGCATATCATAAAAATTTGTCAATTAATGCTAAGGGTCCCTTTTTATGCTCAATTTATGAATATTTATGTCAAAATTATCCAGATATAATGATTCAAGGTTATTATCCTATTAATCATATTTCCAACAAGCTTTGTATCCATGCCCTAGTTTGATCTCTAAGATGAAATTTATGGCTCTTAGAAGTTAACTGGGTGTTAAAATTTACCCCCCATTGTTTGGGTTGTAAATCCCCCATACTAAATCTATTTGAAGAATGGTTTAAATAATTAGAAATATATCTTTGATGTATCTATTATTTTAGGATGCAATAGCGATGTTTATTATATATTGATATAGTTTTCAAATTTGACTTCTCAAAATTGTCATTAAGGCCTCTGAAAATGACCTGCAAGTTCTGCGACCTCGAAAAACAACTGAGGTACTAGGGTGATTTCCAGTAATTTTTAATAATTTCTGCGAAATTTAGCTGACTTGTGCTGAATCTGATGCTGACACAAAATCAAAATTCCACTTGTCACTTTGGAGTGATTCCATATCATCCTATGACCACCATGGCCTTGCCTTGCTCGACCCACCACCTCCTTCTTTCCTTTCTTCCTTAACTCCATGGTGCACACACTTCATATTTAAGTCCATGGGTTAGTGGATGCCAAAGGTGGTGCCACATCTGATGGATTCATAGGAATGATCTAGCCCATATTTCACCATGCATGGGCATGAAATGTATTGATTATTTCAATCCAACAATCATAATGGAGAGGGTGTCAACGGTGATCGATGACCCATGTCGCATTGTGGTCCCCCCAACATTGCAATCGTTAATCGAGAGGGGATAAGACATAAAAAATAACCAAGGCTAGGTACCTAGTGATGTGGCACACATTATTGGATTGTGACATCCTTTCCTAGGGTTCTTATTTTACTAGACCCTACAATTGAGGTTTCCGCGGTGCAGCTCGACATTTACCTTAATGTGTCAGCCTCCTGCATTGGCACCTCACTTCCCTCAAATAAATACCACCGGTATTTCCACATCACCCACTCTACGTCAACTGACACATACCATCCATGTCATATTGACATCAAGGTATAGAAAAATTCCCAATTTTCCAATTTTTGTTGTTTTTTCTAAAATTTCCAAAAGAAACACAATTTTAGAATTGGTGTTTTCCATTGAAGAATTGTATGTTATTGATATAATAGAATTAGGTCCTATGAATACCCTATTCATCATACACATCTGAAATTATTCATCTTTCTCACAGTCACATAATTGTATCCAATGAGATTGAGGACTTTTACTAATTTTGTTTAATTTTTACCATAGGCTCAGCGGTCCTAAAAATTTGTCCAATTGCTCAATAGCTTCCCATTCAGCTGCTACGTATTATTATTAAATTTCTCCGATGCAATGTGTTTGATATTCCTTACGAATGGAATTCCATTCAATTCATCCCTTGTTGTAATTTCAACAAAGCCAATTCGGACATCCTCTACAACTACATTTATGTAAATTTCAAATCTCGGCTTTCTTCAATCATCCCATCCCAGGGATCCCAATTAATAGAAAAATGGATTTTTTATTCGATTATTTGAAAACTACTTTTGATACCAGTTTGTAACGCCGCAACCACCACAAGCTTGGGCGTACTGCTTCAAATTAAACACTTCAAAAGTGATTTCAAATTTATGATGACATTTAATTAATAAATAACCAAAGAAAGATAAAATGATAAATATTCTAATATTACATGATACAAAATAAATGGAATGTAATACCCGCCTTCAGAATAATCAATAGAAATCCTCTCTGAGCCCATATCTAGAGATGTGGAAATTAATACTGAATAGAAATACTACAACTACGTGAGAGAGAACTTATCTTCTCAGAATGTTCACCAATGGTTGGAGGACCAAGGGCGTTCCGCAACCATAGAGACTTTTATTTGTAGTCAAGGTAGTTCACCCCTATACTGGGCTATGAATCATAGGGATGGTTCGGGTGTCCTTTCGACAAGTAAGCAGTCAACACTCAAGCTCCACAGTTTTCTCCAACACATACAATCCAGTACACCAACTCCTCTTCTCTCCATCCCTACACAACCGAAGGAATGGATATCTTCGAAGTCCGGGTTTTCCACCTCCTTCTGGGCTCCGATGCATTTGGTCAAGAATCTTCGTGTTGGGACTCTCATGACTCACATTTGTGAATAAAATATAGTACATGCCAGTGTATCTCAGGCATGCAGACACACATTCATTGTTGGAATACACCATCCATTACTATAGCCAACAAACAATTGCTTCTCCCTGAACATTATCACCTGTCCCAATCCAAGAACAAAAATGAATGAGGAGAATAATAATTGAGTGGCTTATGAATGAAAGAGTGAATATTGTTGGAGAATAGCAAACAACCAAAAGATGGGACATGTGTTTATATGGAAATCAAGACCACTGGTCTTCTCCAAGAATCCATACTAACCACTTCCTCTCAAATTAAAATTCTTGGGTAAATAAATATAATCAAAATGTTATCCCCTTAATCCCCTCTCATGGAATCATATTTCATATAAATATTTTCCTTATTAAGTCTAGAAGACAGCGATGTATTTTATTATTAATAATGATTAAAACATTGTTATTACATTTCATAGGCACATTGGCCTCTTTTTAATTGTTTAGAGACACGGCCTTCCATAAAAATATATTATTATGAATCAAAACCAAGGTATCACATTTATTCATGGGCTACAAATCACATGGCCTCATTGGATAAAATTTTCTAGTACTTGGATACTTGTTTTGGACCACTAATATTCATGTGAGATGATTCTCCTACAGAGGTATGCGGTAGGGGTAGATTTGATCTAAACCATGGATGTTTTCTGGATGTAATTCATGTTTCGAAGATTTTGGTGAATCACCCTCCATCTATCAAATCACTATTTGGTTCAGTGAGAGAAGGTGGAGTTCACTCTAAACTTAGTTATTATTTTTGACTTGTTAGATGGTTCAAAATTTTTTGTTGGTGACGTTAATCGCCATTTCAGGTTGTACACCTTAGCTCATGAAAATGCTTAATATGGTTACATATATATTCTAACACATGATATTGAAGAGTCTAGGTTGAGAAGTGTTAAGTTTGAAGATGGTCCTTCACAGGTACTTCTAGGTGATGCACCTCTGCTGCCACTGGTTGTGGAACTTCATGAGACTTATTTTGATCATATATATGAATATGATATGTCTAATATTTCATATAATAATCAATAATTTGTAGGTCCATATCATATACCATGATGGTTAGAACAAACTCTTCAAGAATCAAGTGATCTAGTGGGTGATCTTATTGATCCATGGATGAATCACCCCTCCATCTATCAAATCACTTATTTAGGTTCAAGGAAGAAGGTGGAGTTCACTCTAAACTTAGTTATTATTTTGGACTTGTTAGATGGTTCAAAAATTGTTGTTGGTGAGGTTAATCACCATTCTAGGTTGTACACCTTCGCTCACTTTAATCATAAATATGGTTAGATATATATTCTAACACGTGATATTGAAGAGTCTAGGTTGAGAAGTGTTAAGTTTGAAGATGGTCCTTCACAGGTACTTCTAGAGTAGTCCACACCTCCATCTCCACTGCCACTAGTTGTGAAACTTCATGAGACTTATTTCGATCATATATATGAATATGATATGTCTAATATTTCATATAATAATCAATAATTTGTAGGTCCATATCATATACCATGATGGTTAGAACAAACTCTTCAAGAATCAAGTGATCTAGTGGGTGATCTTATTGATCCATGGAGAACCAGATATCATTTTGTGGATCCTCCACAAGAAATTACTTCCATAGAGCCTTTGCTTCCTATCTGTTGTTATATGTTACTTGGATTAGACCATTAGTCTTATTCATAGGGTGAAGTAAACCCCATTTGGGAGGAAACTATGAAAGATGAGTATAATTCCTTGATGGAGAATAACACATGTGAGTTGGTTCCTATAACTTCCAATAGGAAGCTTGTTAAATGTAAGGGGGTTTTCAAGACAAGAAGGGTTAGTGATGGATATTGTTGGAGGCAGGCCAAAGTGGACAAGAAAGGCGTTTTGGGGGAAATAAATCATGCATAAGGAAAGAGACAGCTGGAAGGAAGCACAACACGCGCACATGCAATGAAGGCAACAACTGGAAGGAAGATGAACACACATGCATGGGAGGAAGACCTAACGACAATAGGGTTAGGGTTTTGAGAATGAATTGTAAATGGATAAGGAGCCAAAAACATATAAATAGCGATACGTGGGTATCATAGGGGGTTGGATTTTCTATTGTTCAGATTGTTGTTGCTAAAGTAGTAGTACGCATGAGTTGATGTGATGTTTAATATTTTGATCTATGATCTATTCTGTATAAGTTGTTGAGATAGAGGAGATGATGGAAGGTATATCTTGAGGGTTAGATCACAGGCTGTGGAGCCTAGTGAGATCCAGTCCGCCTCATATAGATATTACCCGACTGAGAAGAATTGTAAGCGCGTGACATTGTAGATGCAAAACGATCATAATAAAAGAGCTAAGAGCCAAATCTTTGTGCATGTAGCCCAGGAGGGGGTGAACCACGGTAACATATGTATTATGTGATGAATGAATGCATATCTTTATTGTCTTCAGTAGTTATTATTATGTTGAATGAATGAGTTATTATATTGCTTATTTAAATACTGTTGTGATATTGAGGGAATAAGTGGTTGGAGTTACTACATAGTCGTGAATAACAATATGTTGCATTTACAAGTTATAATAATGTTTCAATGGTTAGCGCTCATATTTCACACTCAATCCTAGGTTGTAAACACATGATTCTTATAGCCACCCATTAAAGCTATCTCAGGTGAGACTGTGGAGCGCATCCTATGTGTTGCATTACCTTTTGGTTTACCAGGAGGGCTGATAGTTTTAGATGATTTTTTGGAAACCATAATAGACATGAAATCTGGGTCAATAAACTCAGATAGTGTTTAGAATAAGATTAAAACAACAAATGGTTATGTTTCCGCTGGGAGGAACAAGAGAGGGTTGAGTAGATGAGATAAGTTGAAGACCTGTCGGAGGAAGATCAAGAAAATATTAGGGAAAAGAGAAATGAGTCACTATAAGGGAATGTTGAGACCATGGAATCCCACAAAAGGAGAGATAGAATGATGGTTAAGAACACAAGAGATAGAGTTTGCACAGAAAGACAATAGAAACCCTAAGGTAACACCTCGCAAATATCTTGAGAAATACATGTTTATTGATTTACACGAAGTCCTTTTCTGTGATTTTCCACACTTATTGCAGGAGTGGATACTAAGGTTGAAGGATAACCATGCAAGGAACCGGATTCGACAGTTGGATTGGACCCCAGTACATATTGAGTAGTTACAGTAGGTAAACAACAAATTCACCCTCACAAT
>SNQJ01S0289522.1:0-10452 GCA_010110895.2 Picea sitchensis | reverse complement strand
GAGGAATTAGAGCCTATCCCCCCTTAATGACATTTTCCTAAACTCCTAACATAGATCGAAGTTTGGAAAACTTCGCTTCTGTAACAGACTTTGTGAAAATGTCTGCAACTTGATCTTTTGTAGGGAAAAAGAGCACTTCAATAACTTGATCATTAATGAGCTTTATTATGAAGTGCATCTGTATCTCGATGTGTTTTCTACGCTGATGTTGAACTAGGTCTTTGGAGAGATTCATGGCACTATGATTGTCACACCAAAGGCTGGTCGGATGTTGATGCTGGAATCCAAAATCTGAAAGGATCTATCGAAGCCACATAGCTTCTTGAATTTCATTTACTGTTGCTCAGTACTCTGCTTCTACTAAAGAAAGTGAAATAGCCTGTTGTTTCTTACAGGCCCAAGTGACAGGTCCTAAACCAAGGCTTAAAAAATAACCTGCAGTATACTTTCAATCATCAGGGTCGCCGGCCCAATCTAAATCAATGAAACCAACCAATAAAGGAGTCTCCCCTGAACTGTAATGTATCCTGAACTGAATTGTACCATGAACATAGCGAACTATCCTTTTAGCTTCTTTCCAATGCATTTCATGGGGCGTTTGCATATACTGGGCAACAAGACCAAAAACAAAGGAAATATCAGGATGAGTATGAGTCAAGTATAAAAGGCTACCAACTTAATGATGGTACAGGGTGGCATCAACTTTAGGAGAAGTACAGGTGGTAGTATGCTTGACTCTAGACTGGAAGGGAGAAGGGGTTGGTTTACAATCGTCCATGTGAAAGAAATGAAGAAGGTCACAAGCATACTTAGATTGGGAAAGAAAAATTCCTTCATTGATTTGAAAAACTTGGAGGCCAAGGAAATAGTGCAAAAATCCTAAGTCTATCATTTCAAATTTCTTCTTAAGGCTGGTTTTCACATGGTTTAAAATTTTTGAGTCATGACTAGTAAGGATAAGGTCATCAAAATAAAGGACAAGGATTATGAGATGTCTTCCTACTTTCTTGGTATATACATTAGGATCATAATGGAATCTAGAGAATCCAGTGGCAATAAGAAAGTTGTCCATTTTGGCATACCAAGCTTGGGGAGCTTGCTTGAGACCATAAAGATATTTCTTGAGGCGACAAACAAGGCTAGAGTCATTCTAAACATAGCCAAGAGGTTGTTCCATGTAGATTTCTTCTTGCAAATCTCCATGCAAGAAAGTGGATTTAACATCCATCTGATGGACCTCCCATTTATGTGAGGCAGCAAGGGAAAGAACAAGGTGGATGGAATTCATTTTTTCTATAGGGGCAAAGGTTTCATTATATTCAATTCCTTCAACTTGGGAAAATCCTTTGGCAACTAACTGATCCTTGTGTCTTTCAACACTTCCATTTGATGCATACTTAGTTATGTAGACCCATTTGCATATAACAAGTTTTCTTCCTTCTGGAAGAGGGACAAGATCCCAATCATCATTTTCCATTAAAGAATGATACTCTTCATTCATTTTTGTATCCCAATCTGGATGAATTGAAGCTTCTGCAAATGTCTCTAGATAATGAGTTTCTGAAACTTGAGCCAAAAGAGAAGAGGCTCGCTAGAACTCTGAACGTGTCAGGCGTTGATCCAAAGGATGATCGAAAAGATCACCAACTACTTCTCATGTTGAACGGACCCATCTAGGAAGCGGTGGAGCTAGTGTTGGTTCAGATTCAAAGGACTCATTTGGATGAGGGTGAGCAGGCGAAGGTGGATTTTCATCCTCACTGTCATCATCTGAAGAAGAAACCAGATTAGAAGAAGGCACAAACATCGAAGATGGCTCACAGGCCGAAGAAGGCACAAACACCGAATTAGGCTCGCATGCCAAAGAAGTCACAAACGTCGAATTAGGCTCGCAGGCCAAGAGATTTTTATCAAATTTAACATCTCTTATAATAATAATTTCATTACAATGTGATTGAAGAAGTCTGTAACCTTTGACATCTTCAAAATAACCAACAAATATACATTTCTCACTTTTAGGCTGCAATGCTTTCCTTTTCTCATCAGGAATGTGAGCCCATGTTATACTGCCAAATACACGTAAGTGGCTTACATCAGGTTTAATTTTAGTCCAAGATTCTTTTGATGTTATATTTTTAAGAGCCTTTGTGGGAGTACGATTTACTATGTAATTTGCACGGTTGATGGCTTTCGCCCAATACTTTAGACTTAATTCCTTAGATTGGAGCATACAATTAGCCATTTCTTTTAATGTGTGGTTCTTTCTCTTAGCAACACCATTTTTTTGTGGTGTATATGGAACCATGTGTTTCATTTGGATTCCCTCTGTAGTGCAATAACTTGTAAAATTATTGTTCCCATATTCACCTCCATTATCTATTCTTAACCTTTGAATTTGATGTCCAGATTGCTTTTCTACAAGGGCCTTGTAGGCAAAAAACTTGTCAAAAACTTCGCTCATAAGTTTTAAGAAGGAAACCCAAGTATGTCTGGAAAAGTCATCAATGAAAGTTAACAAATACTTGCACCCAGAAAAAGAAGGAGAAGAAATTGGACCACACAAATCACTGTGAATAAGCTGCAAAGGACCCGAGGCATGCCAAGAGGCATGTTTGTCAAAAATGTCCCGATGATGTTTGTCGAGAACACAACCAACACAAACACCATCTCTGCATGAAATAAGAGGAATACCAATCACCATTTTTTGATTACATAATTGTTGCAATGAATGATAGTTTTGATGACCAAACCGCTCATGCCAAAATTTTCTCAAGTCATCGCTGTGAGCAACAAAAACTGATGAAAAAGATGATGACCCACAGTTGTCAAATTTGTACAACCTAGTAATATCATCAACAATTCCAGTTGCAAGAACATGCTTAAGATCTTTTAGATCCTTGATTACAGTTTGGTGAGGTGAAAACTCTACGGTTTTACCTTCACCTGAATGAGTGATTTGATACACTAATAGAAGGTTACAAGAAAGACTTGCAGCACATAATACATCATTGAAATGACCATTTTCTACTTGAACTATTCCAAATCCTTCAACACTAAGAAGTCTATCATCACCAACAAATATTTTCTTGGTGTTACATTCATTTAGAGTACAAAATATGGCTCTATCCTTAGCCATATGATAGGATGCTCCAGAATCAATAAGCCACTCATCAGAAGTAGAAGTAGAAGTAGAATTTGCATTGAAGGAGAAACCAAAAGTAGAAAGTGCATGTCCATGAGAAGAAGAATAAGAAGTAGAATCAATACTAATGTTGTGCTTATTCATCGTTGCTTCTAAAGATGTCATCTTCTTGAAACATTTGGACTCATCATGACCATATTTATCACAAAAGTTTCAATGTCTGTTAGTATTCTTATTTTTATATTTTTCTCCTTTGTCTCCATTAGGGGAAAAAGTTGTCTGAGTGGGTTTGGGACCCTTATATTGCTTGTTGTTGTGGTGAGGATGTTTCTTCTTGGGATTCTTGTATTTATCTTTCTGATGGACAACTAAGGCTTTGTTGGAGGTACCTGCAGTCCTGATCACTCCAAGTTGTACTAGCTTATCTTTCTCTCTAATCAAAGCATCATAAAAGTTCTCAAGACTGTGTTTTTGATAAGTTGCCCCTAGAGCCTCTTGCATGGCATAAAAGGTAGATACAAACATAGAATATGCACTACCTAGCTTAGAAAGAATAATATAGATCCAACGATCTTAGTTTATATTTATCTTACATTCTTCACATAAAGTTCTGAGTGTTTTAAACTTAGACATATATTCTTCAATGCAAGAAAAATCACTTGGAATTAAAGTTAGTACTTGATTTTCTATCCGTTGTGCTCAAATAATATTGTGTTTACCAAACACAGATTCAATCTTTTCCCAAGCTTCTTTGGGTTTATCAATTGATTGAAGGTGGAACCTTAAATTAGGAGAGATGGAAATTCTGATTTATCCATGTGCTTTGTCACTCCTATTATCCCATTTGGATTTCTTATCGGCATCAATGGGTGTTGTTTCCTTTCCCAAGGTAATCTGTTGCAAGCCTTTACTTCTTAATAAATCCTCCATATGGGATTTCCATTGGAAGTAGTTAGTCCTGGTAAGTAAGAGATTACTTGTAGAAGCCATATTAAATATGTAGATAATACAGATTTTAAAAATGAAGTTGATGATCTGAATGGGAAGAGCTCAAAAAGTTATGCTGTTTAAAAAAAAATGACATTGAAAATGGACTTCGGATGTGAGAGTTATGCCCTTTTTAAAAAAAGGCATAAATGGTAACCAAGGGACCACGTGGTAGTGTAAGTTGCTTTATGAAGTGACCCACTTTTATAAAGAGAAGTGGGGCTCACTTTTACAAAGAAAAGTTGCATGCAAAATAAATAACTCTAAAATGAAATATTAAAGCTACTTATAGTGATTCACTTTTATACTTGAAGTGAAATACACTTTACAATTTTAGCATGAACTTTTTCAAAAAAAGTAACAAAAGAGAGACTTGAACTCAAGACCTCTTACTTAATAAGACAAATTTTAACCAAATGGTCTAGCAAAAAATATTGTAATGTTTAGAAGGAGGATTCGGGGTGTGTTGTTGTTGTTGTTGTGGAAGATGGCCTTGAAGAGAATGCTAAAAAAAAACTATTTTCACACAAGAAAAAAATTTCTCTTCTTGATGACAACAAGACTTAGATCTCGGTTAGCTTACCGGGAAGATGCACATTTTCCTATTTGTTTTTGATTTTCCAAGATTGCATAGGGCGCAGGGAAAGAGAATACATAGATTTAAAAGAGTAGCAACCCGAAAATAAAAAAATTCAAAACCAAAATACTTCTCTCCAAAAAATTTAAAAAATGCGTATTCAAACTTTATACCTCCAGATCTAATTGTAATGGTCGTATCTTGGGAAAACAAAAACCTTTTCGAGTGAAACAAAAAGTGTTCATGAATGCAATGAGTGCTCCGGACACAATGGAACAATCCTCTTAGACCAAAAATGTACGAAAAATGACAGAAAATGGATATGAGGCAACTCAACTTCACGATCTTGATCTACAACGGGAGTGGGTCTTGAATCAAGATCCGATACCATGTTCGACAACACGGGTATTCCAACAGAGGACAAACACCTTCATTAACCACTCATATTACCAGATCAAATATCAACATATCGATGTTTTCACGTGGTAAAACCCCTGCGGGGAAACATCCACGGCCCCAGCTAACACGACCACTTGGAGTAGTTTATTAATGCAAAGAAAAAGATTACAAAGAGATTTTACAAGAGAGTTCCTCACAATCGATCATCGTCAAATGACCCTCCATGCTCTTTAAATAGAGATCATGGACCAATCGGGTGTTAAGCCACATATCAATGGCCATTAAGATCGAGGAGAGTATGAACCGTCAGATCACTCTATGTCGGGAACATATCGTGACCGTCAGATTTCCTAACTACAAATGCATACTAATGCATTCTAAAGAAACACACTAGAAAACACACTTTTACCTAATGACACAATAGACCAAGTAGATCTTAACTAACTCCTAAGTGTCTAAATATCCTAAAAGAAACCTCTTAATGATCTTCAACTTCAAATAGAATACTTCTCAACTTATCTCATCACATTTCTTGAAACCTTTATATAGTGCTACCAACCACCTATGAATATTCTAAAGGAGGAACCTTCTAGAATTGGAACCTTCTAAGAAGTCTTCTTACATTTATTATATATAACTATCATAGTGGGCCTTCTTTAATACTATAGTGGACCTAGTCCACCTTACATTGAATGGCCTCCAATATTATCACTATGGGTCCTTTGCCCCCTCCCCACTACCTCTCTAGTTACCTAAAAATACTCTTTTGAAGGACTTAGATATATCATAAAATAGACATTATCTATTCAGATAAGCAACATTTATTATTTAGAAAAGGGAGAAGAAAAGTACTTTTCCTTTTGGAAAAAATAAAGAAGCTCATTTAAACAAAAAATGATGAGATAGACAAATATGAATCATCAGTACCACAACCCTATATGGAATAGATATAATTGATGAGAAAAGAATAAATATCAGACACCTAGGAGGCATCAAATATTTAAGTTACATCAGAAGAAGACTCGGACATAGACCCACATGTATGGGTATATGATATCCAATAAGCTCACTTGGCATATACACAAAATAGATTCCATATTACCATTGACAATACCAACCCAATGAAGAAATATGAATATGGATCTATCCTTAGGAATCATTTGAGGAAGTTTGAAGAGAGTATAAAATTCAGATCAGAAAAAGAGAAAGTAAAACAACTCCCCAATACATTTGGCAAGGCACATTTACAAGAGGAATTACAAAATATTATTTATTTATAGATAATCAAGACTTGTTTCAATCATGAAAAACACCATCATAAGTGGATATGCAAGGACAAACATTGGTTTCAAAATTAAATAACAGTGAAGTATGCTAATTTTAGTAGAGGAATCCCAACAAAATAGTTAAATATAAAGAATCAAATCACATAGATAAAGAAATGAGCATCATCCAACCTCATACATCCCAACTCATCCAACCCATGATAAAAAAGAGGAAATAGATATGAATATCCCCATAAGATTAAAACATAGAGGGATGTTAAGAGGAGCAACAAAAACAAAACGAAAGGGACATAAATAATTGGTATGTAGAGGATGAAGGAGGCCTAGTAAACTTGTCCTTATATGAGTAATCTAATGTCTTTAATACATAGTGAATACTCATTGAAAAAATCCCTCCTAACCACTTGGCTAATCCTATTGTAAAGAAAAAAAGGAAGAATTTAAGCCACTTTGCAATACACCATACAATAGACAACTAGATGATATTCAAGTAGATAAAAGGTGAAAAAATGGAAAGAAGGATGACAAATATGATTCAATTTTTCCTCTTAGATCAATGTTGTTAAATGTCTCTAGATAAGATAGTGCATTGAAGCTATGGGTTAATTCAATGAATTTCCACTCAAATTCTCTGGTAAGCAAGTTATTTCTTCTAAAGAAGCTATGTCATATTAGGATGAATAATGAAAGACCCATGATGTAGCATCTAATATCCTTAAATAATATGGTTAGTTAGCTTGTCTCTTTGATATTAAGAGGGATGAAGAAGATAATAATATTACCTTATTATGTTATTTTCCAGACTCTTGGGATGATCTATTTATAGCAATTGGTAGTAATACTCTATCCACATTAAAGTTTAAGGATGTAGTTGTAAATACCCCGCCATTTAGTTACGACAACAACCTCTCATAAAAAGCACAAATATTTTTTTTGTGTGTGTGCGTGTGTACAAGGGTAATAAATACATTATCCTCAACGACGCCACATGACAACGGACATGACGCATGCAACTTACGTGACAACAACATAACGACCTAAGAAGCACATCAACAACTGGAAGCAATGGACGACAATCACTGACAAAATAAGAATGACTACCCGCCCGTCCTACCCTGCAATGGTTAGGACCTCCAGGACACATAAGCAACACTCAAACCTAGGTTCCCATCGATTTTGACCATTTAAGGTCTCAGGGATGGCGATTGTTCTAAGGAACAAGGAGGTGTCTATGTCCCGCCCAACACAATCAAGACCAAAACTAAATATACTAAGACAATAACATCAACGATGAACAGTGTGTGATAGTGTTCTATGAATCAATCTCACATCACACCAATTCCCAGGGTGCAAGAGAATTCAATTACTAAATCCATCATTAAATTCAACAATAATTACCCTTTTAGTGGCGGATGAAGTAACTACCCCAAGACCATCCATACATATCATGGCGCAAACTGATATCAATTGATTCATGGAGCAAGGAATCAGATTACAAAATGAGTCTCACATACTAAAATTTCATGGTGCACGATTTCTATTATAAACTTACAATTCGGTCATACGTCAGCATCTCCTAAAGGCGTAAGAGTAACCTACTTGATTTAAAAGTGCTAAGAGAACAATTACATAATCAACCATGCTTCTTATTTATTCATGACGCGATACAACTTTCAAATTAATTTGAGGCACGAGTGAATTAAAATCTACATAGCCATGACTCCAACAATTATCCACTCCAAATTTAATCATTATACATTCTAGTTGGGCAGTTCAATTTTAACCACATCTCGAGCTACTAGCCATTAACTTTAATTGAAACATTACTAAACTAAAGTAACTTGTTATTATCAAACACTAACTAAAATAAGTAAATTGCTAACTAAAATAAAGGAGAAGGCTCTTATTAACAAAGCATATTGCTAAAGCTTTTATTGTTATTGTTGAATAAATCTCAATCCGTCATCCAATTCTAAATTCACCCAACTAGCCATTGTTCTTGGTACATTAGTAAAATTCTTAAAGTGGAAAGATACTATTAAATAACAAATAAGGCAATAACAAGACTTTTAAAGTAAAGACAATATAGTGACAGTTGGTGTCCAGTTCGCAAGTCCGAGGTATACTGAATTGAATTATCACAAAAGGGAATAACCCATTTATGCGGTGGTGGACAATAAGCTACTGCATGCGTGTTGAACCTAGAGAATGCCAGAAACAATTTTACAGAACTAGTTTTACAAACGAATTTTCCAGAAGAAAAATAAAAATATATTGGGCGTATAATCACTCCAACTTATAACTGAAATCCAACGGACGAGGTGACAACGCATACCAATTCATGAGACAGCCCAAACAAGGCATCTAGGAGAGAGCCCACGAGGGGCAAGATACCATGCACTATGTGTCTCAGGCTTCAGGCCATACATAAATCAAAAGGTGTTATGAGTGGCACTCCAACCACAAGACACTGGATTTTTTTTTTTATGCGAAGAAAGGGAATCCTGACCAGGTGGATGGAGTCGCAGACCCAAAATCTGCTTTGAAACAGGTTGAGATTCAAATCAAAATCATTGGCCAGGTGTAAAAACTGCAGACGGTAAAGGTATCACGACCAGACATGGTTACGATTCATAGAGGTATGGTGACACACAGTTACCAGGTTTCAATCTCGTAGATTACCATCACAGAGTTACAATTTACCGAAGACCCAACGCAGGGTATAATTTATCCACAGAGTTACAATTTACCCAAGACCAAATGCAAGGTAAAATTTATCCATCATTATATGAAAAAAACACAGAGGTAACCCTGTTACATCTATTACATAATGGAAAACACAGAGGTAATAATTTACATCCATTAAATATCTGCAATCACAGGAGTAATATTTACATCTTTCACATAATTACAAACGTTGAAGTTATATTTTACATCCATTACCTAATTACAATGTAAGAGGTAATACTTTTACATCTGTTACATAAATTTAATTGCAGAGGTAATAAAAACAAGTCAATCCAACAAGAACCCAACACAGATGGAAGTTTAATCTTTTTACATCTTGGGATACCAATATAAACATGATGACAATAGTAAGAGAATGTCGGAGCCAAAGGATAACTTATCGAACGGATCACAGGAGTTCTATCAGTCGAGGTGCTGAATAAACAACAAGGAAGCTAAATAATCCAAAAGCCAAGGCCGTACTGAAGGGCGTAAGTCAACAATCAAGCCAGTACATCCACATAGGTATATGGTTGAAGGTTCGCCTTCACTTCACCATCCTCGAACAGAAAAGTAGGGCGTTGAGATCCATATGTCTTTTAATGCTAAGGCGATGACCGTAGATCAGGCTCCTGACTAACTTCTCATGAGAGGACGGGTGAGCTAGGGATGAAGGATAACAACCTCAAGGTCACAATCAACACAGAGGGTGGTCACAACATGTGGGAAGACGAAGGTCACGAAAATCAATCAACCAATCAGTCAGCCAGGCTATAAAAATTTCAATCATGAAACTAGACAAACAATTTACCTACCCAATACACATGTAGATCTAAAACATACATCCTACAACATTCTATCATTCAACTAAGAAAGTGTACCGTTTCCTGTTCACCCACTCCGATTGGCGTCCCGTGCTCCGTGCAACTCCTGCTCACGGACTGTCGAGACTACAGCGGTACCTCCCAGCCAACGCTAGGGGTACTCTTCTTCCCCCTTAGCCCCCCAAGCCGCAAAGGGGCCACACACACTATCCAGAGGTTTCGTCTATCTCCCAGCTCCTCTCGCAAGGCCGAGCTACCACTCATCTCCGAGATGGGAATCCCAACTCCCCACAAGTAAATCAGTTAAGTTGTTATTTTTGCAGCGTAACGTTACGCAAATAGAAGATGATCCTTTCTCTTTCTCCTTCCTTCATTATATAGAATTTCCCACTTCCTCTCTTTCCTAAAATCTCATGTAATTAAAAATTTTATAAATAAATTCCTAAAAATTCTTCTTCGTACAAGTGTCACCCATCCCCTACATTCCTCCATAAATTAATTTCTTTAATT
>SNQJ01S0289520.1:0-10821 GCA_010110895.2 Picea sitchensis | reverse complement strand
CTTGATTTGGTATTCCTCCATCATGATTGGATCCAAGGCCTCCTCCTTCTTTCCTTTATTCATCTCTTCCTCCATTTCTCCGTCTCTTGTCAGTGCTTCCCCACTTCCCCCATGCACACAGGGAAGTTTAGTTGTCTGAGGCCATTGTCATTACATATTTGTTATACAGTAACATCTTAATGGAAGTATACAATGATATGATATACCTACCTGGAGGTCCCTTTAGGAACTCTTTCTCTACTGCGTTGTAAGACTTCACAATATCTACTACAAACTCTGTGATAAATCCTGCAACAATGTTGTCTAGCCAGAAATATATTGCGCGCGTAAATTTATTATCAACTTGTTGTAACTACGTGATCTCCACAAAATTCCACTCTAGTTGTCTTAAACGATTTGTAGGATGGTTATCTTTCAACCTTGATATCCACTCTTGCAACACATGTGGGAAATCACAGAAAAATACTTCATTCAAGTTGTTAAATACTTACTTGTTAAAATATTTGCACGGTGTTAACTTCAGGTTTCTGTTATCTTTCTGCGCAAATTATAGCTCCTTTGTTTTCAACCAGCTCTCAATCTCTGCCTTCATCGGGTTCCATGGTCTCAACATCCCCTTTTATATTCTCATTATTTTAAAGTCGTGTCACGAGATCTGACATTCTTTTCACGCTTCTTCAACAGATCTCATTCACTCAATCCCATTCTGTTCCAACATACAACATAACCATTTGTTGGTTAGACTTCCTTCTTGCTACCCTTTTGTGGCTGACCCAGGTTCATACCTACTATGGTTTCCAATAAAACCCCCTAAGACTATCGGCCCTCCTGGTGAGCTAGAAGGCAACATAGTACACAGTCTCACCCGAGATAGTTCTTATGGGTGGCTACAACACTCAGGTGATTGCAACTTGGGAATGATTGGGGATAAGGAATTAACCTTTGTTATCTTCATTTGTTTAATCTAACGTTCAATTTATCTTTATTAATCTATCATTCTTACTCTTGCATGTAAATTAAAATATCTAACTAAATCATTCCTACATTTTTCTAACATCTAATCATCAACAAAAAAGGAGATACATAACATTCAATCACATAACACATTATCTATCGTGGTTCACCCCTCCTGGGCTACGTCCACAAATATTTGTTTGCCCTTCTCTTTTATTATTTTGTTTCCAAAACTACAACGCCTCATGCATTACAACTCTCCATCAAAACAAGTCAATATATACCATGAAACAGACTAGATCACACCAGGCTCCTCATCCTGTGATCTAACCCTGAAGATCTACTTTGTTTTATCTCCTCAACTAAACAACTTACAACATAGATCGGAAACACCATAGTAACAATGACCAACAACATGACATCTGACTCCCAACCAAAGAATAACAACAACCAACCAACCAACTCTGACCTAGGCCTCCTAGGTACTTATTTATACATGTTCTTGGCTTACTAGCCATTACATCTTCTTACCAAAACCCTAACCCTATCATGGCTAGGTATCCTTGCATGCACGCCTCACATGCTTTCCTCTTCTGGATGCGCGTCTGTCTTGCACATGTTGTGTTTCTTTCATGCGTGTCTGCCTTACATTTGTTGTTTTTCCTGCATGTGCATCTGCCTCCCATGTCGTGCTTTTCCCCCAAAACCAGGTCTGCACCCAACACTCATCTGAAAACTTTTGGGTCTACATGCTTTGTTCACATTCCTCCACAACAAAGATATAAATTAGATGGAAAATCAATGAAATGTATTTTCATTGGATATTTAGAAGAAATCAAGGCTTATATGTGTTTTGATCCACTTACTAATAAACTTTATGTTAGTAGAGATGTGATCTTTGATGAAGGGGGAGTTTATCACAAGAATGAATGAGAAGATAAAGTGCATACTCCACATATTGAAAACTTAAATTATGATAAAAATGATCAGTCTTTGCAGCCCTCTCATGTAACAAATGCAGACTCACCTTCAAGGATTTCCCCATCAAGTTCATCTTCATCTTCTCCGATAGAAAAATCTCATGTTTATACACAATCAACATCTTCATCCAATCCTCCTAGAAAAATAAGAAGTTTGAAGGATATAAATGAGACATATAGGTATGTTGGTGATAATTTTGCTCCTTTTTCTTCTTCCCATGTTGAACCTTTTAATTTTAAAGAAGCTTGCACTAATGAGCCATGGGTGCAATCCATGGAAGATGAAATGTCATAGATTGAAAAAAATGATACATGGGAGTTAGTTGATCTTCCTCATGGAAAATACACTATTGGTTTAATGTGGATTTATAAGCTACATACATCCTCAACAGAAGTCCTATAAATATGGTAACAAATTATACTCCTTATGAAGCTTGGTGTTGTAGAAAACCAACTATTTCTCATCTGAAATGTTTTTGGTTTGCATGCTTTGTTCACATTTCTGCACAACAAAGTCATAAATTAGATGGAAAATCAGTGAAATGTATTTTCATTGGATATTCAGAAGAAATCAAGGCTTATAGGTGCTTTGATCCACTTACTAATAAAATTTATGTTAGTAGAGATGCGATCTTTGATGAAGGGGGAGTTTATCACAAGAATTAAGGAGAAGATAAAGTGCTTACTCCACATATTGAAAACTTTATTTATGATAACACTGATCAGTCCTCATAGCCCTCTAATGTAACAAATGTAGGCTCACCTTCAAGGAGTTCTCCATCAAGTTCATCTTCATCTTCTCTGATAGCAAGATCTCATGTTGATACACAATCAACATCATCATCTAGTCCTCCTAGAAAAACAAGAAGTTTGAAGGACATATATGAGACATCTAGGTATGATGGTGATAATTTCACTCTTTTTTCTTCTTCCCATGTTGAAACTTTTAATTTTAAATAAGCTTGCACTGATGAGCCATGGGTGCAATCCATGGAAGATGAAATGTCACAAATTGAATTTTTTTTATCCATGGGGGTTAGTTGATCTTCCTCATGGAAAATCCTCTATTGGTGTAAAGTGGATTTACAAGCTAAAATTTAATATGGATGGAAGTATTTCAAAGCATAAGGCACATTTAGTTGCAAAAGGTTATGTGCAACAAGAAGGCATTGACTATGAGTAAATTTTTGCTCCAGTAGCAAGACTTGAAACTGTAAGAACTTTTCTTTCCATTGCATCTCAGTTAAAGTTAACAATTTATCAAATGGATGTTAAATCTACTTTCTTAAATGGATATTTGAAGAAATAAGTTTATGTTGAACAACCTCAAGGTTTCATTGTTAAAGGTAAATAAGATCAGGTTTATAGGCTTCAAAAGGCACTTTATGGTCTTAAACAAGCCCCTAGAGCTGGGTACTCTAGGATTGATAAATATCTTCATGATCATGGATTTGTTAAATGTCCTTATGAGAGTACATTGTACAAAAAGGTTGTGGGATCAGATTTCATCATTGCTTTCTTATATGTAGATGACTTAATTTTTATGAGCACCTCACCCTCACTTGTGAAGGAGTGCATAGAGGCAATGAAATCTGAATTTGAGATGTCTGATTTAAGAGAAATGCAATATTTTTAGGGTATGCAAATAAAACAAACAACTACAGTATATCCATTGGTCAATCCAAATATTTTGAAGACTTGTTGAAGAGGTTTAACATGCAAGGTTGTAAACCTGTGAGTACTCCCTTAGTTTTCGGGAGTAAATTGATGAAGGAAGATGAAACTCCACTTTGCAATGCCACTCTTTATATATCTATGATTGGCAGTGTTATGTATCTGAAAACCACTAGACCAGACATCATGTTTTTTGTGAGTTTGGTTTCCAGGTTAATGCATCAACCTCATGAATCTCATTGGCATGAAGCCAAAAGATCCTCAGATATGTAAGTGGTACAATTTTTTTGGATTGTTTTATAATGCTACTAATGATTCCAATGTTGTAGCATACACAGATGCATATTGGGCAGGTTGTTTGGATGATCGAAAGAGCACTTCTGGATATGTTTTTCTCTTTGGAGGAAATCTTATTTCTTGGAGAAGCAAAAAGAAACCCATTGTTTCTCTGTCTACAGCTGAAACAAAGTATATTGCAACATCATCAACAAGTACATAATCCATTTGGATGGAAATACTATTTGAAGACTTGGGGTCAATAAGACAATTAAAGTCTATTGTGACAATAAAAACACAATCTCCATGACGAAGAATCTTGTATTCCATAGCAGGAGAAAACACATTGATATTCGACATCATTTCATTCGAGATCTTGTACAACAACAATTCATCTCATTCGAATTTTGTCGATCTAAAGACCAACTTGCAGGCATTTACACTAAAACTCTTCCAAAGGATAAATTAGCAAATCTTAGACTACTGCTGGGAATTTAAAAAATTGACATAAAGGGGGAGACTGAAATAACTGATGCCTATTTTTTAGGCATTCCATTGACATCTGGACGATTGATGAACTCCAGATGTAAACTTTGAAACCACGAAGTGTTTGATTTACCTTGCCACATTTTCTGTTGTGCGACTCCTCAACATTGTTGTTGGGTATTCTTTAAAGACATAGTTTTTGTTTTTATTGCTATGTAAAAAAGGATCGAGTATGTTAGTGTCATTTTGTTGTATAAATTTGTTTTAAGCAACAAACAAAGAGTTTCTATTGTAGTTTTGTGATATGTTACTGCAGTTTTGTGCAGCGTTATGTTTATATAAGAGAGAGAGACCTGTTGTGTATTCTCTATGTTGTTACTTTAATTTGTTGTAGCATTTAAAAAAAAACAGAGCATTTAAAAAGAGAGTTTCATAGAGAATTCACTTCATCTATGTTATGAAATCTTCATAATTTTTTACTCTGTTTAATATTTAGATCTAGAATTTTTGGTGTGATTTGTAATCAATCATTAAATCCTTGTGTTCAGATATTTCAGGGAGGAATATCCAACACTTTTAGTGAGTACTTATTTTCAAATTAAGGAACTAAGGTGACACATGCAACGATCAAACCCAAATGGCACAAAAGGATAGCTTACCAGAGAAATTGAATGGTCAAGAAGGGAACTGACCTGAAGAATCACCTGATAATAATAAATGAAAATTTCAATCTGTTGTACACAACTCTTAAAAACAAATTTGTTATATTCAGTCAATTCAAACGTCTATCGATAATATTCAAATCACTAACTATGCAGGCTGGTTGCCTTATCTTTTCCCAATGAATCCACTATGGATCAATACTATGTAGAAGAATTGGGTTCCCAAGAGAATAATAACAAATGACTCCATTATTTCGGCACCACCATCAATAACATCCATAGCCAAATGTACATATATTTCAAATCTCATTAAGAAACACCTCTAGAAACTAATTCAAGTTGATTTTCCTATCGACATTTAACAATCGGTACACAACTTTTACTAGGCATGAGTTCCTGTTGTGCAAATGAATTTCCTTGCATGTCATCTTGGAGAAGTGCATTAATACCAATAATGTATTGATGAGGATAGATAACTATATAGGTTTGGTGATGCAATATTTTCAATATATACACATACACTTTGTTGCATTAAATGCAATAATTTTCTAAACACAAGTATTGTTAAATGCAAATTTTTACAATGTCATGAAAAAATTCGAAATTGGTGATGGACGTTTCTAATCTTTGAGTGGACAATAATATGAGGACATTTATTCTAAACTTTGGGAGGACAAATTGAAAAAATAAATAGATACCATGATGTATTCAAGTGGCGAAGTTGTATTAGAGAATAAAATATCCACCATGCTAGATTTAAGCGACCAAGTTATTTGAACATATGACCTTCATCATCGAAAATCAATGAGTTCCTAGTGTAGATTGTTCTTGAGATTCAAGGAGAAGCCTAAACGATAAAGCAAGCCATCTATGATATAATACAACAACAAAAAAGGAAAAGGACATTGGGTCTGGGTCCCACTTCCAACCAATGCATGAAGGTGAGAGATATTGTCGATGAATCCAGACGGATAATTTGCATGGCACAAATGTTAATCATGCAAGTGCCAAGACAAATGGATAATCGCATGAAAACCATGCCAAGCCAAATGGATAACCATGAAAATTCTTGAGTGATAGAGTGGATATATCCTCCAAGTGGAAGTATCCATCATAAGGAAGAGAGGGGCATAACAACTATAGGGCAACCGGTTCGATTCTCAGCCTATTTTGATCCATCTCCTATAAAGTGGATGTCTAGTTTGGAAGACAAATTCATGAACAAAAATTATCCTGATTAGACTTTGGAAATGCAGACATAAGGTTTGTGTTTCATGGAAGAGATCGTAAGCAACATAGTTCATTTTCGTAATAGCTAACAAACCTAAGAGAAACTTTCAAAACTTTTGATTTTCAATATGTTTCAGGTTCGTTTTATATATGGATATTAAATGGTCCTCTCTAGGTATCTAGATTCAATAGTGTTTGGAGAATAATGGGCCATAATGAAGGAATTGGTGGGCACACGATTTCCCACTATCAAATCAGATGTGTGCCAAAAATTGTGTGTCTCTTATGTTTTCATTGGTGTAAATTACTGCACATGCTACGACGCATATGCTTCCTATTATTTAAATTATTCTTATTGGCTACAATTAGGACTCTTTGGCCATCTCCACAGGTTTTGGTCAAAATTAATTGATGCATTTTAGTTGTTTTTTGAAGGGGTCATAACTTGTAAATGATATTAATATGATGTTAGAATATGTTATCAGGGGAATTAAATGACATTCCCATCGGACCACAAGTGTGTATAAGAAGCTAGATGTTTTAAATTTTTTGTGATTCAACTGGGTGGCATGAAAGAGACTAATGTTATCCATTGGAGATGTGGTCGCCCTTCATGTATGGGATACCATATGGGGTGAAGGAAATGGTTATATCACCTCTCCATGGGTGCTATGCAATAAAATTATGCTAAGAGATACATGTATTTAAAGAATTGATGCAACACCATTTTACTTTTTAAATGGAATGACAATGGAATAGCAAAAACATAACAAATAAATGCTAAGAACATACCTCCTCCTTGGTTTGTTGAAGTTGATTAGTTGTGATGTAGTCCAACTAAAGATGCTTCCAAGTGTTCCTTCTTTTTCCACATGCCCAGAGTGGAACAACGAAATCCTCCCATCCAACCAAGAGCTTAGCCAGATTCCTAGCTCCAAGAAACCTTTCGATTCCTTGGCCCTTCGTGCCCGTGATTCCAAGAAAAACAATCACATGTGCTCTAAGAAAAATATCACAAGAAATATAACTTCCAAGAATTATCCAACCCCTCAACATGCTCAAATATCTCAACCCCCCCTTCATCACCACTTCCTCTTCCTATTTATCAAGTTTCCATACCTCCTTCCCCAAGTCTCCCCAACCACCCTCATTATTAGACATCAACTTCTCTTATATGGATTTAAAAAAAGGTTTAAAATAAAACTAAAATATAAATTATTTGCATAAAATAACAACAAATAAAATGCAAAGTATTTATTCTCATGCTAGCTTATAAATGCAATTTGACAAATTTCCCCAAAATGTACATGATAATCCACCATACTCATTTAATTCATCATACCAACCATCAATCAAAGTCAAAGAAGGTATTTAATGTTTTTAGATATTTTTCTATGCAATATAATCTACATAGTCATTAAACCATTCAATTAAATAGTTAATAATATACTTTAATAATTAATGCATTAACTAATTTCACTAGTGTACATGTGTATGGTATGTGTGCGTAGCTAGCAGACACATATATTATGCATGTACTAACAATAAACAACCACTGCCTCTAATGCATAGTTCCTATATGATAACACCAAGGCATGCACAACAATAGAGATAAAGTAAATGCATCATTTAATAATCGTAATGAAAAAAATTACAATAATTTATCAATAACTCATGATCACACTTAAAATATTAAAAGGGAGTCAAAAGAGGATTTTAAACATGGTAGGAATCAAGTGAGTAAATAATAGTGGCACATCTGATCTCCAATCAATATTCTCAACTAACATTGAAGCAACCTTCCTTCCTAACCTACTTCCATCTTCCATCATATCCTTTCCTCTATTGGAATAAGATGGAGCATCAACTATATTGACCTAACTCCAGATAGAACTCATAAGTGGAAATGTCATACATCTTAACCAAGCTTCCCCAGTAGGCAACTAGCAGTCGCCATCACACGTCTAGGGGAGCGTAACTTCACACATCCCTCCCACCACTCTAGGTTTAGAAGGATAAATAGTGGGAAATACCTCCACCCCTCCTCATAGAACTAGGCCCAACACCCTACATAAAGACATATTGTGCAAAACCACACTTACCACATATCATATAAATATTTCGAATCGTAAATTAAAGAATAAGTACAACTTATAGAATACACTATATTCTTCATTTCTACGACATCCAAGTTACCTCAACACTATAATCATTTGTCTATCATATGACTCATCAACCTTTAGGTTAGTTCATCAATAACTCATATGCATGCATATACATCACAATTTCGTATGCGAATCCATATTTGTATCAACGTTCAATTAAGAAATGTATGTTTATTTTTATCATTTCTTGCATCTATTATGCATTCACAACATAAATTGAACTGGCATCCATGTACCACAATTCAACATTTACATTTGCATGTTTGAACAATTATCATAACTATCATAATTAAAAACATATAACAATAAAAATTGCATTATGTAGCATATAAACAGGTCCAAATATACACATCTCAAATGTGTATATTAGTCTAACTAAGTCCAAATAGTTACTAAGAAATGAATTTCTAAGATGAGTAAAATCAATGTTCTAATTGTCTAAGCTCAAAATATGGAGCGTTACATACATCCACCCTTCAAGAAACTTCGTCATGAAGTTATGATCATTCTCAATATAGGAAAAAATCCATGACACAACTTCCATGTGTTTTTTTGTTTTTGAAAGTAAACTTTGTGCTATATTGGTCCCATTGGACCTTCACTAGATTTATAACATGTTGAGTCTATTAATATGTTGATTGTGACTACCCTTATTTAGCAGGCACCTTTCTATGTCTCAACTCTATGTTATTACCACTAGTAAATAAATTAATGAAAGTACACACTTCTCTTATATTTATTCATCCTAAGTACCATATGGGACCCCCATATTTAAAGTACATTCTATTGATTTGACCACCCATTAGAACCTTAGTTCATCATCTGTTCTCTAGTTAAGTGAATCTTATATTGAGTTTTATATAAATTTCATTAAGTCATACATACAATCCCACCCAAGAAATATTCATAATTATAAACAATCATTATTGACTTTAATTATTACTCTAACATGACAATACATATGTCATCACTTATGCGATTGGTACCAAAAAACAATTCCATGCTTAGGAACATTGACTAAGACACTGCTAATTTATTGTCATGTGATGTCGTCACTTCATGGTTTGGTTGGTCATTGTCCTCAATCTCACTTTTCTTATGAGTCATAAAAATTAGATTTTGACTAAGTCAAATGTCGAGTTTAGGATTCTCTTCATCATAATCGAGGCAATCCATGCTTTCTATCAACAATTCACCATTACAAGTGTCCCTATATGTAAAGAGCACCATGTTGACTAGTGGGTTGGTGAATATTTCTAGATCAAGAATATGTTTATTATAAGGTTCCATTCCAAAATCAAGGGACACCCCTTCTTCACAAAGCATTCTCTCCAAAGCACATCGACCCCTTTCTTTGGCGCTCTCTTCATATTTGATATTCAAGCATATTCAAAATATTGGGCACATCTTCCACACGACTTCATATTTAACATGCGTTCTTCATTAAATAGCATCTATTAAGGTCCTTATCACTCCTCTTACTAATGTTATTGATCATTTACAAGATATACCTAAACTCCACTACTTTGGTACAATTAAGTAAAAGAACAAACAATTAAACTTTGACTCAACATCACGTTGGACGATAGGAATTGGTCCATATACCATATGACACATTATGATATAAATAAACATGTTGTCATGATGTTTCCCTTATCATTCTAAACTCAAGTTCTAGGTTCATAACATAATCCCACTTATAGTATTTTTTGAATGTTCGTATGAACGTAGAACTAAACATAAGCACCCAATATAATGTTATGTTGTTAGTATCACCATACTAACCTAGATGATTGATTAAATACAATCCACAACTATTTCTTGGCACTACAGTCTTTCTAGGGTCAAGTCTCATTACCACTGACACTTAAGTATAGAAGAAACCCAAAGTGCATAAGTTATGCTACTAAGCTAGCTAAACTTTCAATGGCACACCACACCAAATTATTCATTAACTATGTAATCTTTTTCTAGCCAATGGTAAATCGCCAAATGACCTTCCCTCTCAGGAGAATAAGTATCACTAGAAAATTCACAAATCTTCTTACATGCACATCATATAATACACAAGAATTAGGAGTAGGACTCATCGATGGTTTCCACTCCTAACATAAACACTATGGAAGATTTAAATTTTCTTGACCTCATCATGAACGCAACCTCTTGTTAACTTGCAATTCGTCACTTTATTTCTTGTAATGACAATGTATCATTTGTTCTTAGCATTGATAATGTTAGATCTTCTCTAAACATTACCATACAAGCCATATTTATGACTATGTTTTCACTTGAAATCAAGTTTACTCACTTCAGCCTCCCACTTTCTTACTAAGTGGAGGATGACCACTAGACCATACATCATCCATGTTTCCCATGTCAATAAATAATTTTCTA